>JASSUY010013369.1:0-12500 GCA_032466535.1 Forpus xanthops | reverse complement strand
CATTGCTGCAGAAGCTGATCTCCAGACTGATGTTACTATTTAATGTGGCTTCTAGCAAACTGTGAATAAAAATCCTGGCTTTCAGATGACAAGTTGCCATGCTAGACTTGCAAGTTCTTTCAGGAAACCAAAGCAGACACAGCTGCAATCAGGCTGCATTAAGCCAGGCCTGCAGTCCCAGCGCAGTGCAATGACTTCAGAAGAGGCTGATTCTAATGACAATGTCAGCGGGCACAGGCGTCTTCTGTTCATATCACATATTCCTTATTCATATTTCTTCCCTTTCTTTATGAATCATAAATAGCAGTGATTAAGGACAATACACTCTTTTCCAGGTGATGAAGATACATAAACATATGGCACTGATTCATTATGCAGTGGGCTACGGCTCCCAGAATGAGCAACCAGCAGACCCAGTCAGCTTAGACTTCTCCAAGCAGAGCTCTTGGGAAGGATGGCTCTGGGGTGGCTGTGCTCCATTGACAGTTTGAGGACTAGTGCTCCTTCAGCTGGGGCAGGGAAGCTATACCAGCAGTGTAATGGTGCCTTAAGGATTAGGAGACGGTGTGGATTTGTGCTGCCTGCAAAATAAGCCTGAGTCTCCTTGCCTTTGCTAGGGAGTGAATCTTTGTCAAAACTGAAGTAACCACATTAAATCAGTGAAAAAAAAATCCAACTCCCTTAAAATGCATAAGGATCAATTATATAGTCATTTTTAGCATCGTGAGTGCTTTTAAAAATGCCCAGGAACATCAGACTTGTTATTTGTAACTGATTGGTCATTATTTGTATGTAATACAAAGAGCAACATTTTTAAATGTGATTAGTACTTTCCGCATCCACTTTTGCTTGCCCAACTTCAAAACTCCTACTTTTTGATAACTTTTTCTAAGCCACTGAAAAACAAGCTTCCTATCATTCCTATCAGGTCAGTGGGAGGAAGGGTGTCTGAAGTCACTGGTTTCTTTTAAACACATTGGCTTTGGAGAAGGGAGCACTGCTCAAAACAGTTAAGATCATATCAAGAGGATTTTTTTTTTAATTATGTAAGAGATAATTGGCAGCAGAAAGAAGAAATTCAGCTTTCTGTCAATAAGTTGATCTCAACAGCAGGTCTTCATTTAGGCAGTACTTTTTTCTCTGGTACTCTGACTTGAGGCACAGTCTGCTCACTGAAGTGATTGCAAGTAGGAGCAGTTTGGTTGGTGTGCTTACAGCATAACACATTTGGGAGCAGGTTTTTTCCTTCTTCACTCTAGCTTTAGGATAATGCCTTCTCTCATCATCCCTTTAAAACTGTGGGCAGCTGAGGCAATGGTTACCTAAGAAGAGGAGCAGAATAAGGGAAGTGAAAGTAGCTCCTGTGTGTGTGGCAGCTATTTTCACGTGGGTGATGCCTTCTGGCATTGTGGATAGCACATTCTGGCAGCCTGTACTCAGTGCAAGTGTGAACAGTCACCTTTGCAGGGCTTCACGTGTAGCATCTGGGGGTGCCACGCATGCCCGTGTGAAGCTCTAAGTTTTGTGAAGGGTCAAATACTGTTGTTCTCTATACTATGGTGAGCTAAGCCTCTCATACCTGTTTATCTGTTCTTTTGCCTATACACGAAAAACAAAGAAAAGCTTTGAAATACTCCAGTGTTAAACGGTTTAGACTGTGCTTTTGATGAGAATGGAGGAAATCTTTCTTCATCATCAAGGTTCAGAACAGGACTCACCAGCCAGCTAAAGTCACTATCAAACACATGCACAGAGACAGAATCAGGCTGAGGGCAGCATTTGTGGAAATATCCCAGGGAAGAGGAAAGAGTCACTGTGTGCAAACACATGCATCTACATTTGCCTCAAAGCCCTTCATAATACAGATTTGAACTGGAGAGGAGACTTCATTCTGAGATTCTCCCTGAGCTTTCCTGGATATTAATGTAGAAACTTCTGTGGGTATAAAGCTGTAAGCATGACTTCTGTGTGCTTGCTCGGATGCAGCTTACATTCAGGGTGCTCTGCTCTATTCCTTGTGATGGTAGCCTGTTCAATTCTTTGCCCAGGTTTTTCTATGCGATCTGAAAACTCCTATGGGGGTGATTCCATTTTTTGGGTCATATTCAGCAGCCGGCACAGTGCTGGAAATTATCACTGCAATGCAAACACCTGGCAAAGTGAGCTGAAGTGCACCTCTAGTGTTGCAAAAACTCATTTTCAGGATATCGACAATCCTTGCAATCAAGGAACATTTTTGTCAATGGGGCCTTATTATATTGCTCTCTATGATGCAGTTGGGGAATTGGGAGAGGGAGACTTCACATAACTTTTGATTGGACACCTAAAAAGAAAATAATTTGCTATTGCAAACTATATATGCAATGAAGTGCAAGAAGATGATACAGGAAACTTTGGGGTTTTGAACACATTTGCTTGGCCTCAGAGACATCTCTTGTTTACCTTTGCTATTCCATGGACATTTGCACAATTTCACTTTTCTCTTTCAGATGTCTGAGAGAATTAAGCTTTAAGCTGAAAGTTAACAGAAGAAGATATTTTTCTATCTGCCTTTTTACTATAAGAAAATTTATTATGATTTAAATTCAGGTAACATAAATAGTAATATTTACAAAGACCTTGAAGAAGATATATCTTACTGATTTATCAGCATGTTCTAGTACAAGGCTTGTACAATGAGAGGCAACAAAGGAATGGTTTCATGATGTAAAAATTCTCTTTTGCTCTTCTGGAAAGGATACGTATTTGAAATGAGCAGACACAGAGTGGTTTTCACAGATGTGTGCACTTTACATATGTATGTTCCTTCTCATGTAATCACTACTGCTACTGACACTGCTGTTGCTTCTAGGCAAATATCAGCCATGTGTTTAATGTTGCTCATCTTTAGAACATGTTCTGTACATTCCCTACTTGACCTTCACACCTTCGGTAAGAGAAAAAAGGATTTAAATAATGTCTTCATTTTATGAACTAGAAAAATTACAAAATCTGTAAGTTGGACGTCAATAAAAGTCCAGAAAAAAGTAATAACATATTTATTACTTTATCATTCAGGAGTAATTTTTAAAAATATAATTTAATGGTATGATATAGGTAGCCTGAAAAGACTCTAAGAAATAGTGAATGGATGGAGGTCCATCCTGGAATGAACGGGGAAGAATCCAGAAGCAAGTTTGTCTCTGGCTGTGGAAAAGGAAGACTGGAATTGTTGAAGATGATGTGAAAAGGTAGGAATGGAGAATGAGAATGTATAGAAGAGTCTGACACATAAGTATGTGGAGATTTTAGAAGATGAAATGTTGGAGTGGCAGGATTCATGGTAAAATGTTCTGTTTGTGAAGCATATATACATCTTGCAGCACCAGTGTGTGATTGCTTATGGCAGCAATTCTCAACTGTATCTGTCAGGCAGCATATTACCTTCAATATTTTATTTCTACAGACGCCTGTTTCTTCAGCTGGGAAGAAGACCCACATATAGTCACTAATGCCTCATCAAAGGCTTGGGATCACAGTGTTATGATTAATTGTTCCTCTCTTATTCTGCATCCTGCCCCAGAAAGGTTAAGGAAATTGCCTGAAATGATGGTGAAATACCTGCAGGTTGAGCCACTGCACCACATTGGTGTATCTTACATGCGATAATATTGTCTCTTTATATGATAACTTTGTAATAATAAATGATGCCTAAGTTTTTGTTTACTAGCCTGGAAAGGCTAGTATGCAGTAATGGAAGGCATGGCTTTTCAGCTGACTGGCTGCGTTGTGCTGTTTTTTCATGTGAACTAGTCTACCAAGCTCTGAGGGTAGCCGCTGGAGAATGATATGCTTAGTGCATAAAGTTATCCCATTGCACTTGAGGAGTCTAGCTGAGGGATCTCTGGAGCTTTGCAGCTGCTAAATATCTGAGTCCCAGGTATTTAGGCCCATGGCTCAGCTCCATATTAACCTTTGTTCCATGACAGCGGCCTTGAAGGCTCAGATTTGACCAAGCTCAGGGTAATAGTCCAATAAACACTTTGTATTTCCTGAGGAGTTTTTAGGGTTTAAATGCTGGCCACACCTTCTTAATCTGTATGATTTTTCTTAATGTTACAAATGCTATAGTGTAAAGTATGTGGTGGTCATTACAAGCTTTACTGAATAATGAAATAACAGGGCAATGTAGCTGTGTGAGATAGGGGAATAGATGAGGTGAACCAATTATTCTCCTACCAGCCACAAAAAGTCTGTTTATATATGAGTTATGTAACCCAAGCTGACACTTCACCAGGCAATACTTCAGCTGCAAATTATGAACACCTTTCCCTTCTCACCACACATGCTATTTATCAAGTCCAGGGATACAAAAATACAACTTTGAGGATAGGTATGACGAGTTTTTAAAAGCCAGGTTGAGAATCTGCACAGATATTGAACTTGCAAGTAGTTAAAAACGTCTCTAATGTGAACAAAGGTGAGGGTGATGTGCCAGGATGTAAAATGAAGAGCAAAAAAGGCAAACCAGAGTTATTAGGTAGAGGTATCAGTTAACTGTACTTCAAATAGTCTTCATGTTGCAAAACACCAAATGTCTTAGTAGCTGCCCAGAACAAAATGTTTCATTAAGGAGAATTTGCCCTTGAACAGGCTGCTAAGGCACCCAGCCCTTAAGGTTTGTGATTTGTAGGGGAAGAAAATAAGGTCTGGAAGGAACAGGCCTGCTCCCCTGTCGCTCCCTAGAGATATACAAAAGTGGAGGTTACATAGTGCTGAGGGGCCCCTGTGGTGTCCTGGTTTCAGCTGGGATAGAGTTAATTCCCTTCCTAGTAGCTGCTGCAGTGCTGTGTTTTGGCTTTAGTCTGAGAACAGTGCTGATAACACACCGATGTTTTAGTTGTTTCTCAGCAACACGTACCCTGATCAAGGACTTTTCGGTTTCTTATGCTCTGCCTGTGAGGAAGGGCACAAGAAGCCGAGATAAAGCAGTCACAGGACATTTAACCCAAACTAGCCAAAGGGGTATTCCATGCCACAGCACATCATGCCCGGTGTGTAAGCTGGAGACAGTCCTTGCTGTTTGGGTCACGCTGGGATCTGTCGGCAGGTGGTGAGCTGTTACATTATGCATCACTTGTGTTTAATTTTTTTTTGTTTCCCCTTTAAGTTTTATGTTCTCTTCCCTTGTTATTTCCCTTATCATCATTACTATTAGTATTATATTATCCTTTAGTTATTAAACTGTTCTTATCTCAACCAGTGGGATTTATGCTCTTTTGATTCTCCCTCCCATCCTGTCCAGGGAAGGGACAGAGGGACTTGAGAGAATGACTGCATGGTGCTGGCCAGGTTTAAACCATGACAGGGGTCCCTTGGGCCATAACACACCATGGGGGATTGAAAGGTTTTTTTGTCAGCTCTCGACATACTTTTTCATTTTCCCTCCAGGAACAAGTTTTCCAAAATGTTCATCCCAGATATATTTGTGGCTAGGCTTATGACTTTTTCATCTCCTTTTATATATCTGTTGCAGTTTAACCCTAGCCAGCTACTAAGCCCCACAGAGCTGCTCACTCACACACTCCCTCCATGCCAGAATGGGGGAGGGAATCAGAAGAGTAAAAGTGAGAAAACACGTGGGATGAGATAAAGATGGCTTATATAGGTAAAGCAAAGCTGCTTGTGCAACCAAAGCAAAACAAGTAATTCATTCACCACTTCCCAAATGCAGCAGGTGTTCAGCCATCTCCAGGAGAGCAGGGATCCATCACACATAATGGTTAAGTGGGAAGACAAATGTCATCACTTTTTATGCTGAGTATGACACTGTATGGTATGGGGTAACCCTTTAGTCAGTTGGGGTCAGCTGTCCTGGCTCTGTCCCATTCTAGCTTCTTGTATACTCCCAGTCTACTCATGGGTGGCAGAGAGTGGGGGGGGGGGGCGTTGAGAAGCAAAGAAGACCTTGGCTCTGTGTAAGCACTGCTCAGCAATAATTAAACATCCCTGTGTTATCAACACTGTTTCAAGCACGAATCCAAAACAAAACCCCATATTTGATACTATAGAGAAAATTAACTCTATGCCATCTAAAGGCAGCACAGTATTACAAAGCAAAAAAAAAGGAGGTGCTCTTCAGGCTCTGCTCTTTTTCTCCTCTAACATCTGCGTCTTCAGAGTCACAAAGTATGTTCTAAAATTAAAAGAATGATAAGCAAATATGCTGCTGAGGTGCAAATTGCAACATGATTTAATATTTTTTCAGGCTTTGGCTTTATTAACATTGGTTATTATTGATAAGTGTGAAGCAATTATGTATGTAATTATAAAAAAATAATTACTACTAGTATCATTTGCCAGGTGGGAGTGTCTTCTCCTCCAGAGCCAACCACTGAAATGGCCAAAGGGGCTATAGGTTTCACATCTAACCCCATCAAACTTTATTTGCTTCAGTTCTTATTGTTTCCTCCATTCATGCTGTAAAATGAGGTTATGTTTACACTTTTGACTTTATTTTTGAAACACTTTAATGAGTTTCATTATTTCTCCTTGCCTATGACAGCAGTAGCCTGGAAAATCTGTCCCTAGTACTGCTGGGTGTCACTCCTGGAGCAGGATGTTAGTACAGGTGGGAAGGATATTTTTCTTTCCTTTAGATGAAGAGCCTGTATGGATTAATAGAACAGTAAATAAGTCTGTTCTGTGGATAGATTATATCTAATTAGCGGTTTGTGAAGTTCTGGCTCTAATTTACAACCTATGAATTTTGAGGGAATTTTGGTTTTGAACAATGCTGAAGTTCAATGCAAAACTTGGCTCTGGCTGCTGAACTGCCAATGGCTTCCACACAACCTCAGCAGTTGACCCAGATCAGCTGAATACTTTTATCAAACAGCACTTGGGTTTAGGTTCAGGGAAAGTTCACATATCTGTCCATTGTGCTGAGGTTCTGAATTATAATTGCAGATTTGCAACATTCTGGTTTTATTGTCTTTAAACAATGCTGTATTTAGGCTAACTCGTGTGTGTTTCTGTGTTCAGTGTAAAAAAAGATCGAAAAACCCCTCCTAGGTTTACAGAAGAGATTAGGGTAATATTTGTCCTTCTACAGAAGCCTCTGTCTTTTGATGTCAAACCTGCAAAAAAAGACTAAGTTATATTTTTTCCCATTTTGCATGTATTTTCTTATTTCCACATCCCAACCAACACAGCTAAGATGTCAGAAGTCTTTAGTTCAGGCATAAGCTAAAGCCTACAGAATTTATATGATTTTGGGTGAAGAGATAACTTTATTATCAGGTTGCAAATAAAACCCCTACTTATTGACATCTAGGCTTGAGTTTTGGCATTGAAACTCTCATGTGACCAGGGTAAGGGGAGAAGTGGAAGCCTTTGGGCTCTACAGAAAGGACCACACCCCACTTACAACCATGAGCTGCACAGATACCTTCTCTGCACGGGAAATTAAATCTTCATTGACAAAAACTGTTGAGAAAATAAAATATTGATCTTGCTTGTGAGACTTTTATGTTAGTCAATTAAATTAGTACAATACCTTTTCTACTAGTAAAATAAGAGTGCCATTACTATATGGAAATATAATGTTCCATAATATTTTTATTGTGAGACAGGGGATACCTCTTACAGCACTCAGAAGTACAGTTTCTGCATGACTATAAAGTTAGTTGTGATCCATAAACAGCAGATATAGATCTCAGATATAGCTCTGAAAATCAGTTTAAAGGAAAGTGCCTTATTCTCTTTGCAATATCGTATCAAAGCAGCATCATTTAAAAAAAATCATAATCTCTTCTAATTTTTTCATACTGAAAGACAATGAAACATCATTCTCATATTTAAATTGGAATATGAGTCTGACAATATTTTTGCTATTGCATCTTCTAAAATTAAAAACCCTTTCAAAACTAATAATTATCCAGAATCCATGTCTAGTATAACTAGACACAGAAATGTGCAAATATGGGCATACATGGGTGGCTAGTGAAACATAAGGGACCTAATACAACTGAGGTTTGGATGGGAGAACTGTGTTGCTGCGTGACTACATCTCTCCCAAAAGATGAGATGTGAATGCGACTTGACAGGTGCAAATGGCAGCTGTGGCTTCCTTTTGTAACCAGGCTAACTCTTTCTTTCTTCCAAGTCTGTACTTTCTTGGAAGTACCTGTAGTCTCTGGTATACTCCTGACTTTATAAATAAGCAAGCTAGGCACCCAGCTGTGGATATTTATGGGTACATCTTCCACACATATTTTAAAGTAAGTCTTTAATGAACAAAACTATTACATAACATAGACATGAAGCCACTTCATCTCATATGAGTTGCCTGTAATACGGAATGTACCTACAAAATAGTAAAGAATTTCCACGTTAAAGTGCTCAGTAACATATTGTTTGAAATATGGAATCCTGGCACATCCTCTCACTGCAATTTCTCTCCCCCCTCTCCAACTCCCTCCTTCCCATGTGTCTTAATAGGGAAAACAGAGCATATTAGTCTACTGGGATGCAAATAGCAGCTGCTATTATGATCAAAGAGTTCATAATATCATTTAATAAAACAACTGTTCAGTTGTTTCACCGATTCATAGGAGAGTACATCGTATACAGCTCCCTTCTATATATCTGACCAGCCGGTGTTCACTCTCATTCTTTCTGCTCTTTTAAAACATTGCTAGAACTTTCCTGCAGGGTTGTCCTTTTCATCCGAAAGCTATGTCTTTTTACCACTTATCTTTGAGTCATCTTGACTGTAGTTCCAAACTTTGGCTTTGACCATCTTGTTATAAGGAATGAACGCTGCCCCTTCGAGCAGCGTTAGAGGCTCTTCACTACAGAGCTGTCTTCTTTAACAAAGCTTAAGGTACAGAGTATTAAGACCAAGGTCTTAATTTTTCAATAATGGGACAGTCTTTTGTAGCTGATATTTAACCTACCAGTTTGGAAGCACTCCCTCAGTTAGATTAAAGACAGATTAGATTTCATGCATGCAGAAAGTAATTAACTCTCTGATCTCCAAAAATGTAAGTTGGAGTGCAGAAGCACATTCTTTTAAAAATTATCATGGCCTCCATCTTTCCCAGTGCATATAATATCTTAAAAACATTTGTTTAATTCTTCCTATTTTTTGTTATTTGTAAGAACAAACTATTTATATTGGGTCAAAGATTTTATTATGAAAATTGGTGCAATTTGGTAATACTTTCAAGAAGGAGTAAACATTTGTAATGGTAGAAGTTAAATCACTGAGAGCATAGAAGACTAGGATTCAGAAACATATCTCTCTAGTAACAGCATGTATAAGTAGCCCACAAACAATATGCAGTCCATCTTATGGTCTGATGGGTATAGCTGGTTTGTGCTAAGTGAAGATATTTAGCCTGTGGTCACCTTCAATGAGAGCTGTGGGACTATTTTTCTTGAGGGGCCAATCTCAGAAAATTTTCTACCTCTCTGAGACTGCAGTTTTCCATAAACCTTTAAATAATTAATAGGTAGAAGTGATTTTTGGTTATAGATTGTTTTAAGTGACACTTTGGTGAACAAATTTCGATCATTTCTCAACTTCTAAGTCATCCAGTACTACCTTTCACTAGTTCTGCAGACAAGATGAACATGAAGACTTTGATAATAGCAAAAAAAAAATCAAAAAAACCCCACTTTCATTTAGACATATTTACAGGGTTATTAATTCAGTGATCAGTAAATTAGAAAGGGCTGACTTGTATTAAGAAAAACTACAGAAGGAGTAAGATCTGGCAAGTCTCATATATATCTTACATCATTCCTCACATCATTTGTGACCTTGACCCATAAGCATTATCTCAGACATCTAAGTTACTATATTATGAAAGCATTTTTCCACAGTTGAAACACTAAATAATGCATAAAAGACTTAGTTCCAAATACTGCAGTGTAGTTACTTCAAGGATGGATCCAGAAATAATTATAGTTTGCTTGCTACTGAAATTTTCCTTAAAATAAGAACCCAAAAGCAAGAGATATCTATTCACATATTATTTTGGTGCATGCTAGTTCAGTAACTGGTATAACGTACAAGCAGACAGCCTTCTACCAGTTGCACTATCTTACTGGTTTTGCACAGTCAGAAGTAGTTTATGTCCTCTGCTTTGATTAAATCCTTTTATTTAACTGTGGCAATTTCATCTCTTTCATTTCTAAAGCTCAGGCTGTTTGACTTTCTTGCCTTGCAACTCGTGTGTTTTAGTGACATCTTTCATTTCTTACTTGCAGCCTAGAAGTGTGAGCTGCAGTAAGACCCAGTTTGGTTAACTGAAAGATGACAATAATGCCCTAAGAGGAGCAGAATTTAATTTTCTGTACTTTTTCTTTTTTTTTTTTCCCCAATGAAAAGCAAGAGATTCTTCCTTTTCTTTTGAGTTATGACTCACTTCTCCAGATTTTGTTTTGATCTGAGTAATTAGTGGGGTTTTGTCTTTTATTCTTTATTTTTAGCAGCCACAGTCTATCTCCCACTTAGTTGCTGACATAAAAATATTAGCAGAAAGATGTTGCCTCGAAGGGTAAGGAAAAACCATTCATAAAAATCTCAGTGAGGATTAAGTGGGATTCATCCAGGAAAGATCAAGGGTTGGAAAAGATTGTTATTAAACATGTTTATAGAGTACTTTGAGAATACAGCATGTTCCCTGTTCCAGTAAGCTCACAGCTTTGTGGGGGGGAGAGAGAGGAGATGACTGGTGAGGAGAAAAAGGAAGGAAGGCTCCTTAAAGGAGGGAGTTGAAGGAGGAGTGCGAAGTTATTTGGAGTATAGGAAATGTGCAATGGTGTTGCACACAGAAGAGGACACAATGTCAGGAATGAGAGGAGGCGACTAAAGATCTGAGGGAGCCTTTAACAGACCTCATCACAGTGTTGGCCCGCTCCTTAGCGAGTGAGACAAGGTGTGGAGGAGGCTCGAGACGCACTTCTAGCTCTCTATCTCCTTAGGGGCTGTGAAATCTTATGAAAACCTGTTTCCTTTTAAGTTGCCTTGTGTAAAAATCCCAAATAAAAGAAATATTAAGTGGGATATTGGTAGAAGATATTGAACACCTCTATTTTTATGGAAAAGTCAAGTACTACATGATTAGAGCTGATAGCAATGATATCTTATAGACACAATGTACTGGGGTGAAAAACAGGATTCTGTGAATTTAAGCATAGACAGAGATAACTCTCTGCTTAGCCTGTGAAAGTGAGAAAATCAAAGATGAGTTAATTCAGTGCAATAGTTGTTGTATTAGGGTACAATAAATGAAGCTAATAAGAGGAAATCCCACATCCATTCAGTGACCAGTAAGGTCTCACTGGGCTCCCATTTCTTCTTTTTGCAGGCATGATGGGCTTAAAACATGAGGACCATGTTGCTTCACAAAGGCCAACTGCTGGATATTAAGACAGTTAGAGTCACAAACCTCACAGCATCTTCATGTGGCATTGCAAGCTCTAACAGCTAGAAGTTGAAATTGAAGTAATTATTTTTCCTTGTTCACGTGTGTTCATCATCTCCTTCCTTGTCCTTCAGATTTCCTCAGATGGGGACTGAGGCTCCCCAAGCATCCATACATTAGCAGATTGGTCCTGGCCTTGTAAAAGGGTTGATGATGCCTGTTCTCTGATTTGGAACTCCTCTGGGAGTCAGAGTGGTAGAACTGTCTCCCTGCTCACAGCCACTCTCTCCATTTTTCGACTGCATCCAGAGCATCCACAAATATACATCCATACCTACAGAGAGGCTTGGAAACAGAGTCCCCTAGCACAGAGTCTATTGATTGCATATGTAAATGTCTGGAATAATTACCCTATGTTCTTTAAGGACTACAAGCAAATACTTATTTTCTTTTTGTATGTGGCCATCGTGTCCAAAAACACAAGCATTCTGGATAATGAGTCAATATCTAATTAAGGACATCACCAAACTACACTTATTTCTCAGAATTAGTATCTTCCCACTGGGAATATTCATTAATCTCTCACTGATTAATTACTGTAAAGACGTATGCTTCTGGATAATTATAAGAAGTGTGATAATGGATCAGACCTTTAATCCATTAAATCTAGTATCCTGCTTCTCACTCTGACCAATAGCTAATGCATCTCAGAAAGGTGAATAACTCCATGCTGCAAATACTCTATTGTGGAATGTGGAAGAAGGAGCCCTTCCTCACCTTACAGGGTAATTGCTTTGAAGTATGAGATATAATTACCATTATCTTAGTCCATGTAACTATGTGTCATAAAATGATGAGTAGTTAGTGTGTGGCAGACTGAAAATAGAAGGATCTGAAATAACCTCTGTTGGGTAATAGAGCTGATGTGTATTTAAATGTGGTTAGCCGTACCAAAACTTTGGAATCCTTTACTCAGAATCAAATCTTAAGATTGCACCTGGCATCTATTTTTCAATGTCAGAAGAAAATATGCTTCTTAGAAAGCTGCAGCATGTTTTAAGAGTTTAAGATATTTCAAATTAT
>JASSUY010013368.1:0-11538 GCA_032466535.1 Forpus xanthops | reverse complement strand
CCATTACCCCTTGTCCTCTCACTACAGTCCCTCATGAAGAGTCCCTCCCCAGCATCCGTATAGGCCCCCTTCAGATAGTGGAAGGCTGCTATGAGGTCTCCACACAGCCTTCTCTTCTCCAGAACAGCCCCAACTCTCTCATCCTGTCTTCATAGGGGAGGTGTTCCAGTCCCCTGATCACCCTCATGGCCCTCATCAGGACTTGTTCCAACAGTTCCGTGTTCTTTTTATGTTGAGGACACCAGAACGGCACACAATACTCCAAGCGAGGTCTCGCGAGGTTTTTTGCTGGTGTTTAAATTGCCTCATTGGCTTTAAACCAATTACCTGCTAGTATCAGCAGACAGGAAACGGAAGCAAATAATAAGGGGACAAATCGTATATTGCTTAATATGTTTTCCTCTCATTTCTTTTATCCCCTTTAAGTTAGGTCATTGCACTTATTCCTGGTGTCTGAAATTTGCATCCACATCTATCTTAAGTTAACATTGTTTTAAACTAATCAGACTGGTTTTCTTGTTTTCGTTTGTGTCAATGTCTCCAATGAGGGCTGGTTGGTATTGCACATTGATCTTGCCTTTTTATGTGAACCGAGTATTAATTTTTCATGATCTAGAAAGAAACCAACTTAGCAGAAGTATTTGTGAGATGAGGAGCATTGTCTTCTTATGCAAGAATGATAATTTTTCTTGTAATATTAGGCTGTATGTAATATGTTAGGGCATGTGATGTGTGTATGTGGATGTTTGTATTTACTTCGGCAGAAAAAAGACCCTCAACTATATTCTACAGATTGAGCAATTCTTCAGTGCAAATATCACCTATATGCCCTGGATTCTTGTAGAGTGAATAGTTACTCTTAATTTTATTGATTGACAGCATCTTCAAAATACAGAGATAAAACAAAGTTGCTTTCACGGAGTGCACAGTAATCAAGGTGTCTTGAGATATATAATTACCTTTATAATGTGTACTCCCATATCCCAGAGCATTTTGCTGTTAATTCCCTGTTCTTTGCTGCTGACTCTGCACATACTGGGACTATTGGGTCAAGTGTCGCTTTCTGGATGTGCACGCTCCAGGGTAGGGGAAGTCAATTTGACAACATTGCAATATAAATCTTCTCTGCACAATATTAGTTTCATAGCCACAAGCTAGAGCATCATTATAGCACTTTTCCATCATGCATTAGGATTAGTTCCCCTGGAGGAGTATTTGTGAGTCTCTTTTCTTCCTGACCTTTAATTTAGAGGATGGCAAAATCTGCCTTCGGGTCTAGTGCAGGTATAGCTCCTGCTGAACTTCCATATTCATTCATGAGCATCTCCCTTGAATTGTGGCATATCCTGAAAAAAATCATATTCTGGGAATTTTTCTTAAATATCACACAGTTTGCTCTAAAACCCATTTATCTAAGTTTTATTGCCCACCATGCTTACAACTGCTAGTAAAATTGCCTGCCAAATACTAGTAATTCTGAATATGAGTATGTGCAAACTGAACACCTACTCTACTGTTTGGGCAGTATTTCTTTAAGACCTCTAAATTGCTAGGTGTTGTAGGTTGTCTGAGAATGAACACACTAAGCACTTGCTGTTTCTATGGGAATACTGTCTTCAGGTTTCAGTTCATCTTCTAAAGATCCACAAAAAATAAATAACCTGAGATGGAAAATGGAAATATGAAAGTAAAAAAAAAAGGAAGTAGTTTTTTTGAGAGGAACTATTTGAAAGTATTCAATCCAGGATTGCACTTGATATTGAATATCCAACATAGATTGAGTTTTGTTCACTCCATTTACTCAACTGGAAGATGGAATGGTGGAGATGAGTCCTGTTCTTACAGTCTCAGATAAGTTTAGACATGATTCTAGTTCCAAAGCTCTTCATAATGGACAACCCTGTGTGTGCTCACAGATGTGGATGTGTGTCATTAGCCTCTAAAGAGCTGCAGGTCTTTGATACAAAAGACTATGCCCCATAGATTAGCACAAGAGAGACAAATGTTGTCTTTCGTCATATTCCAGTGGCTAATTTGGGGAATGTGAGAGGCACAAGAGGATGTCTACACTGGAAAGAAGCATCAATGTTTACTTGGTTTTTTGATTGTGTCAGTCTACATTGAGTATTGAGAGTTGGAGAGGATGTTTGAAAAAGGGGAGAGTGTATTCCAATTTTATGAGACATGTCAGGATCATAGATGTATTTTCATCATTGCGGCTATAGCCTGGTGCTCTGACTATACAGCTCACAGCCTGTTTCTGTGTAAGACGTGTTACTCTTAGGAAAAGAAAATCATTTCAGAAATACAATGATGTAGAAATGTCAGAAGAAATTCTTTCTTATTTGATAGGTGGTCTTAAAGGCAAGTTTATATGACTCAAATGTTTGTACATAAGAAGGTAAGCCAGTCTGCAAGAAACTTTTCTTTATTCAGGATTGTTTGTTATATATTAAAGTTTGCCTCCCACTGTCTTCTGGCAAGTACAGAACCAGCAGTGGGTGAAAAAGCGTGCAGAAAACCAAGTAGTTGTATAGTGGCTTGATGATAAATACACATTCTGTCTTGCTCTGCCAGTCTAAAGAAGTGATTTATCTGTGTGTTTGAAGATTGAAACCAAATTTTCAGTAATTGCATTCAAAGAGTCATTCACTTTAATCTTGTGAAACTACTCCATTGTACTGTCAGCTAAAATTGACCATCCCATAGATTCATCAGCAGAACACAAAGCAATGACTTTATCACATCTAGCATTTGGGAACACGAAGAGGAGGGCGCTTGAAAAGCCCTAACAGGAGATTAGGAAAGAAGATGCATGACTAACTATTGTATGATTCTATGAGATAGAGATTTTGTCATTAAATTCACTGGATGCAGAATCAGAAGAGGCATATGTATTCTGAATGCGACCCGTTACTTCTTACAGAGGTGCTTGTACATCACAAGATAAAAAGTATAAAGGCAGCCAGGAAACGAATCTCAAATGTTTGGATAAATATTTATAATTTTGCTATCTGTGCTTTATGTGCTCAAGTTCTGTTTTGATCTCTGCAGTCAAGAGCAGAGTTGAGTGTGACATTTGTGGAGAAAAACAGAAAACGTATTTCACAGAGCTACCTGTTCAAGTGCAACGCTACTTTTTCTGCAGCAAAAAAAAAAGAAATGTTCAAATGCTTTTTTAAAGAAACATTTAAAATGTATATTAAAAATATAAATCCGTCTGGTATTCCTCTGGAAAGTGAAAAGTAATGGCATGAAAAATGTTCATTACAGAAACTTGGTGCCCGAGTTCTGTCATCACTACCAGTTGCGTATTTCCATAGAAGAAGGTTAACGGAACCTAAAAATCTCATTTCAGTGTAATTCCACTGCAGTAAAATCTGACTGAATCCATTTCTGCTTTGAACTGTAACTGTTTAGAGTAAGTCTAAAATTAGGAAGGATGTACTAAAAGTGAAAAATGAAAGAGCTTTTGTGATTCCAGTTTAAAAAATTACCTAAATGTTTAATTTCATGTGCAAATAAAATCAAGAATTCTTTCCACAGGCGATGTCTGCCCCAGAGGAAAAAACTAAATTGCTAAAGGGAAATAATTTAAATTGCTATTGGATAGATGAATGTCTAGAGGTACCACAGTACTTGCAGACTTGTCAGATTATGTGAAAGCTGAGTATCTAAGAGAAGGAAGTTGATTTGCTCTTCCGTATTCATTTGCCTAGTTGCTTGCATTGCTGCATAGATAACACTGTTCCTATGGAGAGCATAAATACATCATGGATTTTGTGACAGAATCTTTTTTCCCATTCATCCCCCTAGTTGTGATTACATAAAGTTTGTAAGATCAGTGTTGCTTTATTAAAAAAAGACAAAGCAAGAAAGCTCTCTACCTAGGCAATTTGCTACATCCTTTTAAATTATTGAGTCATAACAGCATCACTTATATGGTTACATAGGAATCACCATTCATACTACGAAACCCCCTCAATTTCTTGCAAGTCATATAATCCTAGAGTGGTTAATGTTGGAAGGGACCTTAAAGCTCATCCAGTTCCAGCCCCCTGCCACGGGCAGGAACACCTTCCCTTAGTAGAGGTTGCTCAAAGCCCCATCCAACCTGGCCTTGGACACTTCTAGGGATGGGCAGATGGGTCATCTCAACTTAACTTAGCTCCTAGTAGCACCCTAGAAAGTCCAAGACCTCTGTCCAGTAGAAGGATCCTGCTATCAGTTCTTAAAGGATCTTAAGGGACAGTGTTGTTACAGTAATAATGACAGAATTAGTGTAATTCTGTGTTTTTCTTTATCAGTTGCATTTTCAGGCCTTGGCTTTACCACCTTCTACTTAGCTGGAAAGTTACATTGCTTCACGGAAAATGGACGGGGGAAGAGCTGGAGGCTTTGTGCAGCAATTCTCCCACTGTACTGTGCCATGATGATTGCCCTGTCACGTATGTGTGATTACAAACATCACTGGCAAGGTGAGCCATGGAGACACCTTTTTCTACTGTTTTTTATTATCCCTGTATTTCTTTGATTATTTTAATTAAATCACATGAGTTAAAACTCATCATAGTATGCTATAGATTTTCCTTGCTCCTGGATTGATGCTGAGGTTTTCAGCATCTGAAATTTTACTTTAGAGGTTCTTTACTATTCTGTATTTTTACATACACAGTGTACATTATCGTAGCTACATGCAAGTTTAGATCAGTGGGGTTTTCTATCATCCTTTTTTACAAGTGTACCTATGTGCCATAGCTGACCGGGATGGATCCAGCTGTAGGCTGCATTTGGCCCATCAGAAGCTCTGCTAGTCCATGCTTACTGCTTCTCCATGTATCTGCTAGGTGCCTGTTGGGTAGGTGAGGGACTGCTAATATACGGATGTATGTGCAATAGACTAGGGTAATGCGTCTGTGTGTAGCTAGTCATTGCAAAGATGCACTCAGTCATTTTTCTGTGTTCTGGTTATTGGAGGCACATGATGTAATACACTGTTTTTCATTCATATCAAAGTATATTTGGCATGAAGTGGGTTCATGTTCCCTCCTTGAGAAAAATAGAAGCATTGCACACCAAACTATACAGCATAAATTGTAACAGATTCTGCCCACACTGAAAAACTTGCTGCAAAGTTTGATGCTTTCTGTTCTCTTAGCTTTTTTGGCCAAGGTTCTAATTGTTCCCAGGGTGTTACTTCTGCACTTTACAAAGTCAGGTCCTACTTAAAAAAGAGAACTATTTTATTTTCTTGTTATGTCTTGTTAAAAATGATTTTCCGTAGCTTTAGGCTGTTTTTATGTTGATGCTTTGTTATATTGAGGAGTTGTTTGCATTGGATTCAGCATGGTACCATACACACGGTACCAGTGAATATTCATCAGATTTTAACTGCAAATAAATGTTGAATGTATTCAATATGGATGAGGAGGTTCTAGAAGCAGCATGCAGTGTGTTTCATGATCATAAAGTATATTCACAAAACTAAAGAAACATGCTACACAATGTTGAAGCTTACCTTTGTGAAGGAGTGACAGTTATTGGCAGAATGGGAGATGACTCTTAAGTCTTCAACAGCAGCATCTGATCCATGAGTGAATTGTATAAAAGGTCTACTTGTGGATGAACCTGCATCCTTAAAAAATCTACCTGTAATCAACAAGGGATATGCTTAAATGAAAAATCAAGAGTCTGAAGGATGCTTAATCCTAAGCTTTTATATATGCAGGTGATACGGTGTTTGATACATCTTGTTAAAATAAAAGATTATGTCAAGCCATATTCCAGCCAGTACTTTTTATCTCATTTCCATTATTGTTTGGGTTCAGATCTGAGGATTTCAAAGTCAATATGTATTTTCAGTGATATTTTGCTCTGGTTGCTTGAAAATAAAACATGTGATCTGGGGAGTATATTAGTAAGACAGAGGGAGACTGACAACTGAACATATCCTCTTACATTTCCAGTGCTGTGTGGTTCCGATGGAAAACTTGTAATTGCCCATGAGTGACACCTGCAAATATTTCATACACTGGCCCTATTTTATCCTATTTTATTTTCAGGTAGAAGTATGGGATAGCGAAGAGCATCCAAAAAAAAAAATCAAAAGGTGTCAAATCAGTTATCCAGCATGCTTAGTCTTTGACCTCTCAGGTTCTTTGAGGAAGAATTCACCCAGCTTGAAATGATCCTTGGCAGCTGTCTGTCTCAGGAGTTACAAGTGAAATCAATTGTTCTAGCTAGAGTGGCCCGCTTCTGAAGGAAGATAGTTTTCCATCTTACATTCTACTTGCTCCTTGTCTGCATTGGAGAATGCCTTCTGGAATACAAAACAAGAGTAGATCTCTTGTAGCTGTCATTCTGGGGATACTTGCAGACAAGGAACAGACTGCACACTGTGCAATAGTTTGTGGTGTAGCTCAGTGGGAGAGCTCTGGATGCTGTAAACAGCATAGTTCTGCTGTATTGTTCATAAATAGAAAACCTGATGGTGGTCATTGTAAATCATGGCACACTAGAAGAGGATACTGCTGTTTCACAAATGTTGGTCAGAGGAGATGTGCAACATCATGGAGGCTGTTCTATTCCCCTTATTCATCACCTGAAACACAGCCAACTATCTAGATTTTGAATATTCAAACTCTTGGAGATGTCCCCAACAAAATACTGATTTTGTGTCCTGTGTGATTGTGGTATTGGGCTCCAAATTCTTTATAAAAATTTAAAGTTTGCATGTTCTGAGTTAAACACTTCCAGGTCAACCACATGTCTTTTATTGACAGTTGTTACCGCTGCCTGACCTTTCCATAGTAACATGCTTCTGGTTTTGTTGTTTTTCTTATCTAGATGCTTTCGTTGGAGGGATCATTGGCCTCATTTTTGCTTATATTTGCTACAGACAACACTACCCTCCTTTGGGTAATATGGCGTGTCATAAATCTTATGTCAGCCTGCTAGATCACAACTCTGTGAAGAAGGAAGAGAGACCTACAGCAGATAATGCTACTGGCCTGCCTCTAGAGGGAATAACTGAAGGTCCTGTATGACTTAAAGAAATGTGCAGAATGAACTTTTAGCCTTCTCACATTTCCTCCAAACTGGTCTCTTAACACAGTGTTTCTTACTGTACGTTGTTTTTCTTTTGTTTTGTTCCTTTTTATAAAGAGAAAATAAATATTTTGGTTTTAATGGCATAATAGCATCATACTTCTAAAGTTAAATTTTCAGATCATGTTGACTTGCTGAATTTTCTGTTTTCAGTCTACTGCAAACAGATACGCTACTTGAGGGAAGGGGAAAGAACATGAATAAAACCAATCTTATGTGGAGAAATGGGTAAGAAAGTGATTTTAAGAAGACGTGGTTGAGGACAGAGTAGATCTGGAAACAGATTTTCTAAAGTACTGAGTATCTCCTGGCAAGTTCTGGTCATCTTCAGCACTCATTGATTTCTATGGGTGTGAATACGCAAAACACTTTTCACCTGATGCTCAGCATCTGTTGTGTCTAGACATTTCTCTATATAATTTAGTAAGTTAGAGCATCATCTTTATGTTTATCTTGTTGACTTCTAACATTGAAAAAATCTCCACATGCTGGTAGAACTTTGTATTGTCAAGTTTTGACAAGGTCATTCTAGTTACTACTAGAGTTACTAATGATCAAGCAGCCAAAAGGTGTGAATGGATAAGTGTTTGTAAGAGCCAAGCTTCATCCATTAGTGGTTTCACAGGATGATTCTGACAGTCAAGAAATTCCACACTGTTATTATCTAACTTGCAGAAACATATATTCATAGGAAGGATTAGAAACTTGGTGTTTTAACAAAATCAGTGATTTTTTGAGGGCAATCACAGTAATTACTGCCAAAACAAAATGAAAGAATACCCGTGACACTCAACATGTTGAAATCTTTGAAGTAAGTTTTAAAGAATCCTAAAACCATGAGGATAAAGAATCACAATGTTTTCTGTGAATCTCAGCGTGCCACATTCATTCTTGTGTAGTGACTCACTGGAGCATTGGCAATCGAAAGAAATGCAAAGATTCTCATTTGTGACTTTGGGCGCACAGCCATGAATGTTTGTGGTGGTCTCCAGCGCTGTTACATATCCATAGGAATGCTTGAGACAGTTTTCCTCTAGACCCATTCCACATTTTCAGCTCATAATGTTCTTGAGTTGGCTTGGTACCTGAACTGAAACTCACCTGAATCAAAACACTGTTGGTATGGAGAAAATTGCTAAGTGTATGATTTCAGTTAATTTATTATGGGTAGGACCCTGTTTTATTGTGTACGCGCTATGCACTATGCATCCCATTCCTGTGAAGTGATGTACCTTTGGGTGGCAGAATGTCAGATTCCAGATTTTTTTTTCCCCTTAGGTATTCTGTGAAAATGCAGGCAAATGTTCCAGACCACATCTTGGCACTTGAACATTTTTTATCTGCAGCTGCTGGTTAAAGCGATCAAGATAGCGCTGATCAACAACCACTATTACGGTGCTTTAGACTGGAGGACACTGCTGCCATAATTATAATTCCTGTGTTACTGTTGGAATATGTATTGGCCTTGTAGGCATTTTGTGATTCAAACAGCTCAATGTCTTCATGTAAAGCTTCTCACTTTTCTCAAAGGTAAGCTTTGTAGATTTTTCTGAGAAGAGCTACTTCCTGATTGGCAACACTTGAATTTTTATAGAAAGCAAGTGAATTAGAAACCCTTTAAAAATAAATGTAGTAATTGTGTACCAGAGGATGCAACCTTACTATGTATAAACTTCTATGATATTTGGAAATAACTATAAATAGGAAATGACATTAAGGTACAGAATGTAACAGGCATGAACCCAGGAGGGTTCTGTCGAAATTAGGCCTGATTTACATGTAAAACTGATACTAGTTTGACTGCATCAGTTAAAGGTAGGCTTTTTTTCTGACAGTTACAGCATTCTCAGTTCTAGAATAGAGACAGTTACCAAATGTAACTGGGGTTGCTGAGGTGTATATGCTAGTTCACAAAACTAGCATCAGCAAAGCAAAATTATCCCAGCATTGCATTTGCACTGGATTTGACACAGCATTCTTTTAATGTAACTAAGGTCATATTCTAGAAATCCACACAATTTAGTGGAGGTTTAATCTTTCTATAAAGTTTTTAAACCATCCAACAGAATTCTGTAACCAGGATATCGTTTTGTATTATTTCATAGGGAAGGATTAATGAAAGCCCTACAGTAAGGGTATCATGTCTTTACATTGTACAGGGCTTAGCTATTAGCTTTTCCTTTCAGCAGGAACCCTAGTCTTCCAGGTTATATGCAAATGTTAAAAGAAAATAAATCTTAAAATTAGAAGTTTAATACTGATGCATAGAGCATTTTGCATGTTTTTATATAGATCTGGCTTATTCTCAGAAATGAGTGGGGCCTCCTAAATGTGCTGTACACATTCCTAGTATTTTAATGGCTTTTGATACAAACGAGCCATCTTTGGAATGAGGAAATCTTATACAGCCCTCAAATGGATAGTGTCTGTTTAAAGATTGGAATATGAAGTGTAATGCAGCGTAAATACTTACATTGCAAGAGTAATTGGTGAACTTTGCCAAGCAGTAAAGAATAACAGATTTTAATGGGAATAATTAAATTGAAAGTCATCAAATAGACAATGTAAAAGCTTTGATTAGAAAGTAATTAGAATTATGAAAGACTTAATGCAATGAAACTTGTGGAGGGATCTGTGGGCACTGTAATTACCCGTGCAGAGTCAGCATAAGGAAGGCATTTTTGTGGATCAGTGTATTTTAATCTCATGCTTTCTCAGTGTGAAGGAAATGTAACGTTGTAACACACCAATAAAACAACACATGACTGTGGGTTTATACATCTGTTTGTTATCATTTTTCTGCAAAGAATAAAAGTTACCAAGTTTCATTAATAAACCACATGGCGTATTTCAACAAAACAAGCCCTGATGTGACTGCATTATTAGCCAACAACAGCAGTTCCAAAAGCCAGTGCTGGTAGCACTAAACTGGAACAGCTTTCCTCCTGCTATCAAACTTGTATCCAGGAACATGTGCAGTGTAAGTCTGCAAAGTTGAAATCTTTAAACATTTAACCAGCTAAACTGCAACAGGTCCCTTTCATCAGTCAAGTTCCCTATGTCAAATAGTACTAGGAGCGCCATATTTAATACCAAATGTGGTTGGAGTAGAAAAGGAGGACAGCATCTAATTGAACACAGCAGAAATAACCTGAATCTAGGAGAGGCATGAGGTTGTGAACCAGTCAGCAAAATGTCCCACAGCAAATGTATATTGCACGCAATGTGTTAAAATACAGCTGGAGCACTGATTCAGTTTAGTGTGATTTGTCCCGCTATTCTTTTCCCTTTAAATCCATCAAGTTCTTTCTATTTAATATGAACAGAGTACATCATTTTCATTTTTTCTTTCCATGGCAAAAAAAAAAGTACTGAGCTATGGATTGGGAAAAAGAACTAAAAATCCTTCCGTTTTCCAGTACTAAAATTCCATTGACTTCAGTGGAACTTCTCTGGATCACTAAGCACATCACATCCAGTAAGTGCAATAAAGCCTTCACACAGTTATTGCTCAGATTCTTACAGTTTTAGGACTATTATTAGCAAAATATGGCAACTGTTTTGTCTTCAACTTTGCTTTCTTGTGGTAACATTTTATCTCTCCCAAGTTAGAAAGCTGTTGACTTGCTCTGACTTAGCAGAAGGGGAAAAATTGAGAGCAACAACAGCTGGATGATGGGACCGGGAAGGTCAGACACACGTTTCTGTTGCTTTTGAGGTTCAGAAAGTGCTCAGAATTGCTACAAGCAATACATAACAATGATTATGAAATAAGTGTATTACCTATTCACCAATGTTGCTGCTTGCAACAGTGCTGTGCCAGCTGGGACAAGAACAATGCGAGTCCTCTGTTAAAGAGATACACTATGTTTCTATTAATTCATGGAAAGAAAACAGGAATTCTGCTCTTCATTACACCAGTGTAGCTACTGCTGGATTGTGTGGCGTTACTCCACAGTAATGCGTTATCAAACCAAAATTTGAGATTTTGGTCTTTCATCACTGCAGGCTGGATCTAGCTTCCTGTAAACTCAACAACTTAAATGTGAAAAAGACAGCGTACAGTTCCTTTTCAAACATACATGTTATATTGCAGGAGTCATCCTATATTAAACAACAAATAGGGCTTGCATGCCTACACATGTCTTTGGAGGGATATTCTAGGAATGCACAGATACCATTTCAACAGGGCTAGAAAACCTTCCGTGTCAGTCTGTGTAACTGAGGTTTAAAGCTGCATAAACATCTGTCTGATGGAGAATTTCTTTATTGTGTGAGACAATGCTGAACACTTGTTATTTTTCTCCAGAATTCTTATGATCAAAGTTTAAACATCCTTTCAGGGGACTGGAGGACCTCCTGTATGAAGATAGGCTGAGAAAGTTGGGGCTGTTCAGCCTGGAGAAGAGAAGGCTGCGTGGAGACCTCATA
>JASSUY010013363.1:0-83285 GCA_032466535.1 Forpus xanthops | reverse complement strand
ATGGAGCATTCACAACTTCCCTGGGCAACCCATTCCAGTGCCTCACCACCCTTACAGTAAAGAATTTCTTCCCTATATCCAATCTAAACTTCTCCTGTTTAAGTTTGAACCTGTTACCCCTTGTCCTATCACTAGAGTCCCTAATGAAGAGTCCTTCCTCGGCATTCCTGTAGCCCGTCTTCAGATACTGGAATGCTGCTATGAGGTCTCCAAAAAATGCTTTTTGTATGCATGTGTCAAAGTGCACTTTATACAGCAAGTAACTAAGCTCTACATATGTACCTAGGATAAAGTGTCAACTTTCCCAGATGAGGAAACAAAAAGCATAGAGCAAATGTACAGCTTTCTTAAGATTGTACAGTCAGTGACAGAGTCAGGAGTAAAGCTTAGTGTCGTGGTTTAAGCCTCACGCAGTTTTCTCTCTCACTCACTCCCCCTCTTACTTCCCCAGTCCCAAGGAGTTGGGGAGGAGAATTGAAAGAATGCAACTCCCACAGGTTCAGATAAGAACAGTTTAGTAACTAAGGTATAACACGAATCACTACTGCTACCACCAATAATAATAATGACAAGGCAAATACAAGGAAAGAGAGTAGAACTGCTCACCCAGCCCCACCAAGCCGTGCACCCCCATCACCTGATACCAAGCCCGAACATGCAGTGCCCCCCCACTTCGGGTCTGTGCTGTCCGTTTCTATATCCTGGGCATGACATGCTGTGGTATGGAATACCTCTTTGGATAGTTTAGGTCAGGTGTCCTGTCTCTGCTTCCTCCTGGCTTCCCCTCCTCCCTGGCAGAGCATGAGACTCAGAAAGTCCTTGGTCAAACCAAAAAATTCTAAACTGTAACTATAAACACTGTTATCAACGCTGTTACCAAGCCAAAAATCAAAAACACAGTGCTGCCCCAGCTGCTAGGAAAAAGAAAAAATGACTGCTGTTGCTGAACCCATGACACTTAGGTTTCATAATTTTGAAGCTTTATTTTAAGCATTTTACAGAGATTCAGTCAAAGGCTAACCTCATTTTTCAGGAATCACATTGGAAACCACTATTTGTTTTTCTTTAGTTTATCTGGTGTCTCCCTACTATGTATGATGCACAAAATGTATGGTCAGAGGGTAATTTATAGCGAACTCCAAGTCCTAGACACGGGACTTGAAAGCTCCCACCCTGGCAGTGCCCTTGTGTGCAACCTTGTGCAAATGACTCGTTAAAACCAACCCATGCTCCAGTGTTTGAAAATATCAGATTGAGTGAATAATTTTCCTCAGCCTCAGAGGCTCCATGAAATTGGAACCAAATTCTTACTGGAATATTTAGAGCATTTATGTACTCTGTTGTATGTAACATTTTTATATTGCTTCTGCTTGAGTCCATTTTAAATTACCTGAAGAGACAGGAGGAAACTCCCTATCAGTGAAGCAGTGAGTTTCAGTTCACCCACTCCTGGGCGAAATACTTCCCTGCTTTTGCCTTAGCAGATGGGAAGGACTTAGTTGTGGGATATCAGCATGAGCCTAGGGAGCAGAGGGAGAAGAAGCTGTGCTTACATGACTCACTAATCAAAAATAATCACTAAAGTGCAAAATTACTACATTTGTCACCACCATGACAGCATATCCAGAAGCACATTGTGGAGTGAGTAAATAAAATATTTATGGGAATGCACCTGGCATTGACATTTGGTCCAAAAAGAATGGGAGAGTTAGAAATACATAGATACATTGATTCCTTTGGCTTTTGTTCTAGGAGTCTGAGTAATAATAGCAATAGCAGACTGTTCTTTTCGCTACAGGAGGTATCCATTTTGTTCTTACAGCTAGTGATGATTCCTAGATGATTTTTGTTGTTATACTTTTTTCTAAGTCTGTTGGAGTACCTGTTTCTTATGAGATTAATGGCTCACAATCTCTAAGACTTATTTAAGATGCAGGAAGAAGGATGCATCTGCCAGACACATCTGTGCACTGCAATCTAAAATTGCCTCCTAATGTGAGAAAGACAGAAAGAAGTGGCTGGAGTACACTGGAGCTGCTAATGAGCTGCTTTGTAACCTTGCCCCTGGCATTTACTAGTTGCCATTTTAAAAGCAACTTTTACTGAGCTGTTGTTGGACTACATTGTGCTGTTTCCTCTCCTAGGTAGTGCTGTCGAGAGCTGTATGGTTTAAGAACACTTGGTTTTTCTTAGATCATGCTGCACCTGCAATAAAACAATTCTGAGATCTGTTACAACTGCATTGGAAACCTTTCTAATAGCAAAATCTTTTCAGGGAATCTACTTAATACATGAATGTATTTCCCCTGGAAATGAGACACTGACAGCACTGACTAAACCCAAGCATTGTATTAGACAGGTATTGTGTTGGGCTTGCTCCCTTTCAGACACACATCATAAGTCTTTATGGAAAGCATAGAGAAATGGGGATGGGTTTCACCTGGTGGTACATGTTTTGTTGAATGGATGTTATCTGCATTCTGAAGAACTTGTTCTGATGACTTGCTAGGTCTCCTGGAATCCCATGCTCCTAAAACAAGCTGTTATGTAAAAACTCTGCACCAGACAAATATATAGTGAGGCCCAGCTAATTCCTGCATAATTCCTGCTAAAATCTATAATGGATGAAGATCTAAATGTTCCTACAGAACTGGGCCCAACTGGCAGAGCATGAAGAGGAAATAGCTTGTGGAGGCCTGCTCTAGCAGGATTATTAGCTCCCAATCAGTGTTTTTCAGTCTGCAAGCCACAAGAAGGAAAAGAATCTTTATAATGTCTATTTCACAGTATTCTGCACCTGCGAAGAGTTGCAAAACAGAAGGGTCAGGGGATTCTTGTGGTTTTTTTCCCAGCTATTTTCATACTGAAAAGTCAAGTTGCTGCTGTGACTGTAAGTGCACAGTACGGTTCCTTGGCTGGCCTAGACAGCAACAGCTGTTCAGCTTCAGTGGTGTGGCACAAGAGCTACAGTGGAAGCGTATGCAAAATTAGATGTGGCCCTCATTTTGATCACTTCCCAGAGCCACTGGCAGCAGATCGTCAGGATATCAGTCCCATCTGCAGCCATGTACAGGATTTTCAGACAGCTTTTCCAGCTACCATACTGTCTTATGAACTTATTCTGATGAACTGGTCCATCTGTTCCTTCCCAGTGAGCAGGCATGGATTATTAAGGTTGAGCCAAACTCTGAGTTTTCAGAAGAAAAAAAGCCAAATGTCAAACGCATGGTACTAGGCCACTACTTACAAGCTCTGAATAATTTAGAACCAAAAAACATACTAACCAGCTTGGAAATATATTTCTTTCTTTTTTTTATCATCATACCTTCACAACCCTCTGTACAAAGCAAGTTGGTTTACTCATTTAGGTCATTACAAATATGATGGATGGTCTGACACTTCATGCTATTCGCTGCATGCATCCTAAAATGTACTGGTGCCCTATGAGCGTGCTTTCTGGGTGCCACAACCAGACTGCCAGAGCATACTGATGAAAGTATGGTAATCCAGCATACCAGGCTCAGATATATGGCTGTATTTGAAATAGAATAGCAAAACAGGCTCAGATACATTCAATTTTAGTGGTTTCTGATTAATTTGATCCAGTCCTGCAGGCATACAAATTCAGCGCATAGAACCAAAACAGGATCCAAGTTACTGGAGACTCCAGATTACTGAAGAAGAGGAAAGGAAACCTGTTAACAAAGAAGGAGAATGTAAAAATATTGCTAAGAAGAAAGATACAGGTTTACAGTGAATTCTATTAGCAAATAACGTGATCCATAGAATGCTAGAAACTGGTGTAATGGAGCTGATGGCTGTAGTAGTTAATTAAACATGGGCCAAGCAGCAGGACAGATAGCTCTGTTGGTCAAGCAGGATCTTCCATCTTGGCACAAGCTCCCTCATGAGCAGAACTTCAGAGGTTAATTTTTCACTGCCACATTTTTTGTATCTATATGGTGATCAGCTGCTCTGATCACATAACCTCATAGTCATCTAGGGATGTTGGTCTACTCAGAAGAAGAGAGCAACACAGCAGTATCCAAATATTGAATAAAAGCTTCTGGAGTGGGTAACATGGTTCCTCCCCTCTACCCACCCCTAACATTTTTAGCTGGAAGTTCCAAGTAACATTTTCCCCTAAAAGAGAGACTGAATTTTATAATAGCTGACTTATAATTGGCAAGTGCTTTGCCCCTTCCAAACAACAGGTTTTTTTCAGTTACATTTTTGTTGATTGCAAAAATACCAGCAAGGAGTTGTAGATGTGGGAATTTATACCAGGTGGATGAATACAGTCTGACAAGCTCCAGCATGTTGATCATGTAGGAGGAAGAAGGGTTTAAGAGGTAGCTGGATAATCTGCAGGGAACAAACCTTGCAAGTTTTCTGAGCACAAAAGCCCCATTGTAGTCTGCAGGAGACCAAGTGCTTCCATGGTAGATTCCAAGTGGGGTAGAAAGGGGAAGAGTGGGAAACTCCTTTCTGGGATACATACAATTTCCTCTTTTACGTTTGTAATACAATTGGGGTAATTGAGTTGGATGGATGTTCTGTTTTCCTCCATAATGATCCCGTTCCTACACTGAGATAAACTACAGGCTTTAGGGCTCATAGTTAGTCCCCTTGGAAACCAGATTATTTCCTTTTACAGTAGAGCACACCAATTATCCTCTAAATAGTTTCAATTACTGTGCTTACCCACATAGCAACAAAAGATGTATTATCTATCCTATCATGTACAGTTGAGCTTCATCCTTAAAGGGTACTGGCAGATCTCTATGAAGGACTCATGCAACAGCCTCCTTCAGCCACCTGTTTAAACAGCCATGATGCAGTGATGAGTAATGCATTTGGTATATTAGTATTGCACAGCATAGATTCATTTTAGGCCACCTTTCAAAGGTCCCATATTTTCAGTAGTCATCAAAGAATATTTGCAACAGGTATTCGGCCTTCTGCATAAAGGTCCTTGATGTTACAGAAGGTAGAAAGTCAGATCAGACTCAGATCTCCAAAGTCATTTAGGTTTCTAACATCCACTAACTTCTGAGTGAATTGGATATTTCAGTGCCTGCAGAAAAATATGTGCCTGAGAGATATTCAGAGATTTTTTTCAACATGAACACAGACAGGTAGGTATGGTTCAGGTAGGGAATTTCTCTGTCTTAGGAGAACAGTTTTGATTTTCTGTGCTCACAAGTATAGTGGGTGTAGAGAGACTACAGCAATGGAAAGCTGTGTGAAATTTTACCTGATTTTGATCTTTAAACATCAGACAGAGGCAGCAGTTGCATATAACTAGACTTTATGTACCCGCACTTGGAGTTACTGGTGGAGAAACAATTCCTCCTGATAGTGATGGTTTAGGTAACAAAAAATGCTCTGTTCACTGTTCAGATATTATGAGACATCTCAAGAGATATTAGAAATATCTCAGTAGTTACTACTTATTTAGCTTGCAGAAGTATTCACTACGCTAGGCACTATAGCCATAATAGAAAATACAGCCCTACCGCAGAGACTGACAATCTAATGTCTAAACATTTCTGCCTTTTTGATTTTCAAAACAATAACTTAAATGCTCGAATGGAACACGTACAGTATTATCTTTCATGCAAAGTCTTTCAGTCTTTCAGGTAAGCCACACTTTTGTTAGAGGTGTTTTGCCTTCCCTTGGAGAACTGTTCAGAGATGAAGTGATGCACTAGAGGTGGAATCAGGTGTGTTTACAAGAGCACAACTCACTGTGTTTCCTCCTTTTATTAGCTGGTTAAAGTGTCTAGTCTGCATTGCAATGGCTAAGATAACACTGTATTATTTAGAAAAAATCCATGGCGTCTTGTGTTAAGCTGTAACCTCTTATGCCTGGGCCAAAATGCATGGAAGTGTGAGTTCTGCTTCAGCAGCCTTGTCTCTTCCTTCTCCATTTAAGCTATACTCATAAAACATTTGTGGTGACTTCAGTGATGCTGTTGCTGAGCTCATCTGTTGCCATTGAGGTTGTGGTGTGAATAACTGAGCCTAGGAGTGGGAAAAAGAGTTTCCTCACTTGCTAAAAACAGAGTCCTTCAGATTTCCTCCATAGAGCCTGCTAGGCATGTTAACAAAAAAAGACATTTAGTGTTCTCCTTCAGGGATAACTATATGTAAGAAATTTCTTTCTCTTTGGGGTACTTATTTCTGGTAAGACACAATTATTCAATTCTGATTGCTGCCAGAAGTACAGAATGTGCCTTTGGCCCCCTAAAATCCTTTTACTATTCACTTTTTATGGTGAACAAGCTGCATGGAGCTCAGTTGGCTCCTCTCGCAAAAGGTCTTTATTTGTACAGAACAGACTGCTTCATTTTCATAGAGGATGATTAACTTGTCTGCCTGCTTCTCTGATCCCACTCACCCTCATCTCTTCCAGGTGACCTGCCATAGCTACCAAGTTAAAGTAGCTTGTTAATCCCCATCAAAAGACCTCAATTACAGAAATGCAGTTAAAATGGCAAATGCAGAAGTGAGAGAGAATGTGTTTGTGTGTGCATATGACATTATACATCCAAGGCCTACAAAAGACTGAGGTGATAATTGCTTGTCTAAAAATCTGGCAAATATTTTAGTGCAGCCTGTGCCCTCACATGGCACCGTCTGCCTCGCTCGGTGACAAGTATTGCTCATTGATATGTTTCAGCCATACTCCCTTGGCTCAGTTCTTACAGTCATAAAAGGAGAAGGAAAGGGGCAGCTTATTACAGTAAGCAGGAATTGTCTGGAAGGAATACCTGGATATTCTATTAACCAAAGTTGGTGCATACCTTTTATCCTTGCACAGTTTCTAAAAGCAGTTTGAGTTGGTTTTGAAAGACTAATGACTTTATTCTCCTTGAGCTGTATTGGTTTTTCTTATGCCCCTCTGTTCTGTTTTTCAAGGCACTATAAATGTCCCCAGGGTAATTGTGAAATGACCAGAGGTGCTTGCTATCGAACTCTTTCCCCTTAATTATCTCTGTAAATTCCTGACTACACTTCTGAAACTGTTTTCTTCTATATACATGTAGCAACATACATTTTTGCTGCATAGACAGCTATTTTACCCCAGAAAGGGTATTTCAGGTGTTTGGTTATAGGCTTTTCAGTGGTTGTTGATTTGAGGACACTGTTCTAAGGAACAGATCTTTAACCTTCCTGAATTACATACTTACATCTTCTTCTTCTTCTTCTTTAGATAGTATGAGTACCGTCAGCTTGTGTTATGTGTGCCGCCTTATGCAAATTTGTTCCTCTAGTGGTCATTAGACTTTCAAAAGTCTTAAATTCCTTTTTTATTTTTTTTTCCCCAGAAAGAGAATGAATGGATATTTCTTACAGAGTGTTTTTAAACAGTGTAGGACACGAGAAACATACTTGGTAGTGCAGAGAGAGATTACATTTTGTTATATGTCTGCTTAGGATGGAAAGGAGCAAGGCAGGGGTGTGTAAGTTCCTCATACTCCTTGTTCAGAAGACTATTAGCGAGATCACATGATGGTCAAATTCCATTTTGATATTGACTGCACTATGATGCAGGTACAGAGATGCGCTTGGATAGCTAAGTGGGTTTTTAAGTTAAATACAGTGAAAATGGTGATGGACTCAGAGAAATAATTTTTAACTAAAATGTTAACTGTCAAACGATTAGATCAATAAAAGTATGCACAAATTACCACCAAATTCAGATTCTTTTAGCAAGCCCCTCGTCTCATTACATTAAAATTAATTAATTAAAACTATTTTTTTTAAAACATCCCTTATGTTTCAAAAGGATGCTTTACTTAGATATGTAAAATGATGAAAACAACCGCAAATCTATAGAAAATATAAAATTAGAAGTAAAATATAAGAGCTTTAAACACAAAGCACTATTCTGAGGAAAGGAAAAAGAAAAAGAAAAAAAGGCTTTTCAGATCAATCTAAAATTTAGTTATTTTCCTCCTTTTATGTTCAACCACACTACAACTTTCTTCAGAAAGAAAAGGACTGAAAAATCTGTGTTAGTGCAGTGTGAAAACGTTTGAGATAGCTTAAAACTGTTTATCTTAAGAGCTAAAAGCAGCCGAATGTCAGAATGTAAGCCTATTCCAGCTAATTTACATTGCTTTCTTTTACCCAGTTTGACTCAAGTTAGCTTATGTGTTTATACATTAAATTGCAGGCTGTTGAATAAATACTCAGTTTATCAGGTGCAAATTGCTTTGGATCAATTGATTTCAAGATCAAAAAATGTTTGGTCTTCCCATTTTTATTTTTTTTATTTTTTTTTTATGTAATGAAACAGCCTCTTCCTTTCTCTGGCAAGAATTTGAACTATTTCCAACAGTTCCCCTATTTCTACTAAGACTAATTCTAATTAATTCTCCTTTTTATCTTATCTGTCAGTTCAATAGTCTGAGCAGAGAGAGAGCTCTTTATGAAATGTCTAACACATTTAGTTTCTTAAGTCTAAATATTTCCTGAAGAACTACAAAAAGAAAAGCTTTTCATAACCAATGTTTTGGTTTCATTCCTGGTGAGCTATTTCATGAACTCGCACAAGCCTAATAAGGCCCTGCTTTAGCTCTTTCGCTCCGTTTGTGTTCAGTGTGGACTGATATCTGTTATGTATAAATTACAAAATAAAATGGAGTGGTTTTTTATACTTCAAGTGAGTGTAATGTGGGAACAGAACACGACAAGAGATTGCTGAATGAAGTAAGATTTACAAAATATTAAATACAGCTGATGCCAGGGAAAACAAGACCACTTTTTATATGTTGTGCATTAGTTTCTGAGTACGATGTTCTGAGGCATATTTTTAAGATTTACCCGAGCATCTCAAATACATGGCATGAGAAAATCTGCTTTCTGTAAAAGTCATTTATGCAGAGAGACATTAATATTCATTTTATGTTTTTTTGTTTTGGTCTGCAATTCCCCTTTGACTTCTATGAGCTTCACCTTGAAAATCTTAATTCAGTTTTTAAGATTTCTACCCTCAGACAAGTGGTGCTCATGCTGTCATGCTGTCATATTCTGTGATGAAGAAAGTAGTTGACGAAGTGCATAAAAATCTCTCTAATATTATTTACCATCACAAAAATCACACACGAGTGGAAAAAACATACACCACAAGGTTTTGAGTGCCGTCCCTGGGGCACAAGTAAAGCATGTGATAGGGCAGACTGCTCTGCCAGAGTAAATATCATCCCTCCTGCATCTTCTCTCAAGTTCCTCTGAAGTCCTGGAAGTGGCCAGATCCATGGTAGACTTTTCCTGACCCTTAGCAAAAGAAGCAGTGTTGAAGGGACTTCAACAAGCAGGCTGGTCTGGCCTACTTACAAGATGATATTAGCTATAGTTATGTCACTAGATTGGTCTAGGACTTCAATACCCCAGCAGAGAAGATCCCAAGAGCCTCCAAGTAAAGCCACTCCAGTGCTTCAGTGTGTTGCTGCTAGAAAGTTTATTCTGTAAGTGCCTGACCTGAATCTTCCTACAGTTGAAGCACATTATTTCTGTCCCTTCTGACAAGAAGTCAGTCTTTTGTGCACTTTGAAGTTATGATGTTCCCTTTCTATCATCACATCTCAAGGGGAAGACTCTGGCTAGCCTTTTTTTGTTTTGCCCTGTGACCTAAACTGCATTCATTCACTCAAGACTTCTTCCAGCAATAAACCTAATCTGAAAAATACCTAAAGCTGAATGTAGAGTTTTGAGAAGCTCCAGACTGAGGCTTTAGTTCAGTTTCTCTCTGTAAGCCATCTATACTTCCAGATTTTTGCTGGAGTCTTGATTTCTCCCTGCAGATAGCTGATCTCAGCCAAGGGTGGCTCAGATATTCAAAAAGAGAACTCTTGCACTGCAGGGCACTCTAGTGTCCTTCAGTTTGTTGCTAGTTCTAACAATATGATCCCAATGCCCTCCTTCTCCTAATAGAAACCTTAGGAAAATGTCAGAGATTTTGATTTTTGTAATTCCCAAAGGGCACTACTATGTAGAATGTCTTTTAGAATACAGGGAATAAATTTCATTTTTGAAAGTTTAAATGGTTGACCTCTGGGAAATAAGCGTACTGCTTTGCTTGCTGCTTTAATGAAGGTTCTCTGCTGGAGAGCCTGAGGTTCTTTATGGAGTTTGCTTTGTAATATTGGCTTACTTACCTAGGCTTGCAAGGAGCTCATATCTCCCCCACAAGAGTCACATTAACTGTTTTGCTGCTGCCCAGCATGAGGTGGTACAGACGGTGTAATTTGCAGCAGTATGGCCGACTGGTGTTTGGCTGGGTAACTGGCTCTGCTTGCTGCCAGCCAGGAAAACTCAAAGACCTGCTACTCTGCTGCCTGCTTGACCTCACCTTCCAGAACTGCGCTGCTTGTCTTTAGTTACAGATTCTGGCTGTCAGATCAATTCCTATAAGTGTGTGTTATCCAATGATGCATAGCTAATGCAAATGAAAAATACACAGACCATATTGAGCATCTATTATATTTCTGATCAATACTCTATAACAAGATTGATGACTCCTTCAGCTCCCAGCCTTGCTTCTATAGAAGTCAATATATTTTTTGCCAATATGAACAGGAACAGCTCCATATTTCAATAAAACAATACCCACAAACATTCATCGCTTTATTGCTTGCTCCCCACCAGGGCCTCAATGCCCTTGCGGACGGTCACACATTCCTAAATAAGGATGGACTTAATGCCCCCTGCAAGGGAGGAAAACATGCAACTGCAAAACTGTGGATAATAAGATGTTGCTAATGTGTTCAGGCTGACCAGTGGACAGGAACAAACAGCATGCTTTGCTGTGCCTGTTTGTGCATGCACTGAGCTCACCTAACTTATCTGTTAATTACTTTGACTTTTTTGTTTACTTCCTGCTTGGGAATCTCAGAATTTGCTGCACTAAAATGAATTCTGGATTGCAGCATTGTGCAAACATTGACTTAACCTTTTCTGTTACTCTATGTCAATATTTCCATTCTATTGATATGCATGTGCTATTGCACTGGATAAACCAGGACTGTGTTCAAAACTAATGCTTTTTTATCATATTGTGCAGACACACAAAGCACTCAAATGAACCCACATGGATGTCTAATAAAAACCTTAAACCTTATCAAAGTGCTGGATCAGAAGAGCTCTGATTCAGAAAGCTTTTCTTCTCCTTGTCAGTGCTGTTCTCTTCCCTGCATGCTCTCACTCCATCGTGACCTATTACAACCAGAGCACCAGGTATAGGCAGTGGACAATCTCTGTTTCCCAGCTGCAGCAAGCTAGCAAACAGGAAGAGCAAGATACTTCAAGCAAGTTGTATTTGAGACACAACCTTCACCCCTTGGGCTGTACAATTAGATGATAGCTCAAAAGGCATCTTAAAATTGATCATTAAACATTCCAGGAATGCTGATGCACAACAGTGAGTGGTGCCATCAAAACTATTAAGATCAATAGTGTTCAAACCTTTACTGCAGCATTTTGTATGTGTTCTGTGATCAGTGAGCAGAATGGAAAATTAAAGACACTTAGGAATATTTAATTTAGTATTTGATATGGCAAAACCCAATTATTTTGTTGCTAATACCCAGCATCTCTATTTTTTCTGCTAAATTCTGCATTTCTAGCTTATTACTTGATAGATACTATATTTCTCAAAGGGCCATTTTATAAAGTACTTCTGTGACTCTCTTGCATCTAAAAGAGGCTTTGTAAAAACATACTTTCATCCAAGTTGTTTGATGTAAAAGCCAGCTGACCTAGGTAAAAGATGAAGAGCAGCTTATGCATTGGCTACCCTTTTGAATAATACTTTCCTTAAAGTAATCAAAGGTTTAACACAGTTCAAAGTAATCATGGTATTTTTTTTTCATGGCTGATAATTAAAATTTTTCATATTTGTAATTTACATGGTTCTTTCCTGTGCAGCATTTGTCAAATTAGCCTTTAAATCAGCCTTTATGCCAATTTGTAACTATGGGATTTTGGTTTGATAATTTTTTTGGCTTGGTATTCACTGTTATTTTGGGGTTTTTAATTCCTACAGCTCAGCAAGCATACCCCCTTCCCAAAGCCAGGACTGGGCATATGAGTACATGCCTAAGAGATGAAAAGAGAAGAATCATTAAATGAAGACAAACTGTTTTCGGACTCCCAGATACACAGAGGAGAAACTACTCAAAGGGTCGGGATGCTCTTTCACAGAGCAAGTTTTGTTTTACCAAATGTAACTGTTTAACTACGTAGAAATCTGGAATTGGAGAGAATCCTAGCTTTACTCTTTGTTCCTCTGCCAAAAAAATGAACTCCCTCATCACATACAGGCAGAAGCTAAATTTCATTCTGTGATCAGACAGTGTATATCTAGATAGATGACAGCAAGCAGTACATATGACATGATTCATGTCCACCCACCTGCAAATTAAATAGGCCTAGCACCTTTAATAAGTGAAAATAGCTTATTTTATTAGTTAGTATAGAAATATATCATTATTCCTTTTTCTTGTCAGCCACCAGAAAAGGAATGCAACTGACACCTTTAGAATTTTTTTAACCTTTCTTACACATAGTCAAAAGTGGTTTATTCTGTGCAGTAGTTCTGAGTATTGAAACAAAAATGGTTTATGTCTGAAGGGAATGAGATCTTAGGAAGTGCCTGGAGTGAAATTTGATGTCAGTGTATGAGTTCATGGATGCAGAATAGACAAACTAAACAGAATTTTTATTTTTAGAGTATTTTTGCAGAATTTTTTTGTCAAACAAGAAGCATCTTTCACCGGTCCAAAACTGCATTTGGGACCGGAAAGGAGGCCAGATTTTTTATAAGACTGGTGGAAGTTGAAAATTGGAAGCTGAAACCAGACACTAAATGTACCTCTTTGCTCAGACATTCAGTTGAGGAAGTTTAAATGAAGCTTCCCTTTGTTTAAAAAGTAAAGCATATGAATCAACCCTTTTACAAGAATCTTCCAGCTTTCTCTGAGAAATTATATCCCTTTCAATGAGCCTAGGGCATTCCCACTTGACTCAGGTTAATGCATTTGGTCTCTATAGAAACAACCACAGATCCCACATGTAACTTGGAAAGGTCACCTCACTTTTGTACAAAAGCTCACATTGTCTCTTCCTTCTGTTCCATAAAATAGCAGTAGAAGGAAGCAAAAGGCAATGTACTGCACTCATCCAAAGGCTCAGAGCTCTTCTGCTCTTGCAGACGCTGATGAAAGACCAGGCCCTTCAGATGCGCTTGCTGATCATCGTGGGTCAAAAGGAAACACGAGCTTTAAATACAAACTAAATAGTACCACTGAATTGGCAGGAAATTCAAACCGCTCTGAACTGTCTGGGAGCCAGCAAAGCTAATGAGCTGTACCATTTCCAAATGGGATCTTGGTAACACCATCTGAGAGCTTGTATACATACAGAGTTGCACAGGTTTGCCTTAAAGCATAATTCAAAATGAATTTAATTAAACAAGAGAAAAATAATATGGAAATTTAAATAGATATCAAGCAAGCTTATGTCAATTTATTAAGGGAGTGGTTTAAATTGAACCACAATAATCCTCTCTTAAAGAGAGCAGAGCTGTCTCTTATCCAGGGTGTTCTAGTGCTTTAGCTGCTCTTAGTTTAAAAAACAATTGAAGTTAAAAGAAGTCTGCAAGTCAGTTCCCATCCTCACCATCACATCTGTTAATACAAATGGTAAAGATTTTGTAATGTGGTGATCAGTGAGAATCAGAGAAGAACGTTTGAAGGTAACAAGAAACCCACCTGTAAAGAAATAAAGCCCTTTTGTAGGAAAATGGAGCACCAGAAACAAAAATATATCCTGAATTTACCATACGATTTGAAAGCTCTTTTTTATGTGTTCAAGTACTCAGTTATGCAACCTTTAGTCCAAGGAGTATTGTTCTTTGGGGAAGAAATGTAGGTGAGAGAGCTCTGCTTTATGTGCAGAGCTGTTTCACAAACAAACCCTATGCAAGCAAAGTGGTGATTAGTCAGGAAGGTAACTCCAGGCCACAGCTGCAGACAGTCCCAGGGCAGCCCAGTCAGCCTCCCACTCCCATTCAGATTTTCTTTCTGAGGTATCTGGATTACAGGATTAATGCAAACACCAGCTAATTCTTTCACTCTGCCTTCCCTACTCATCTACTTTCTGCGCTGGTTTGCAGGGCAAAAGCAGAGCTTTACTGCTTGTATGTGCATTTATTGAATGTATCTGGGATGTAGCTGACAGTGAATATATTCCTTTTAAAATTGTAGCATAAAATGTTATTTATGTCTAAAAGATTAATGACAAAATCACCCATGTATTTGATAACAACTTAATTTTCTGCGCAAAATTCTGGTAACTGCATACTAACAGCAAGTCGCTGGCATTTATTATCAGCCCAGAAGTACAAGCAGTTGTATGAAGACACTACCACTCTTGGGACTGGGGCACATGATAAGTGACTCCAGCTGATGCACGTTTTCAGCAGCTATTACATTATCTGCCATCTTTGCAGGTTGTGTTACACTAGTCTTACTTTGCATTTCTACCTAATCTTCTCATGAAAGGAAGTTGCTGGAGGCTAGACAGCCAAGACCTTTCAAAAGGAGTTTGCTTAGAAGTCTAGTTATCATGTAAATCCATACACAGTTTAGTTCAAACCTGTTTATGTCTTAATGAAGTTTGTTTAAAGGAAAGCAGAGAATATCACAAGGCATCTTTCAACCTTCTGGTTTCCTCCCTGCTGCCTAGAGAGGATGACAAATGGGACTAGGCACTCCACAGAGACTGTCTCCAGATGCAAGCCTGTCTGGTACTCAGTTCAAGGGACTCCCAAAAGCAGGTGGGACCTTCGAGTACCACTGTAGTACACACTTCTGTGAATCAAAGCAATCCAGAAATGCTTCAGAAGCAGAGTCCATAGTTATGCTCCAAAGCTCTTTTCATTCATTTTCACAAGAGCTAAGAGTCTGCATCTTTGAGGGACAAATTTGGAACTGAATGGAGCTACCCTGTCTTTTCTATGGCAGGTACCATAGTGCAAGAGATTTGGTAACATCTTGATAAAACTGATAGTATGTACCATTTTAACCTAATATTTCACAGATTAGAGCTGAGGTGTGTCATGTGCTTATAAGAAATGTGTCTAATCCTGAAATGGAGTCAACCCAGGTCTTTTTTAGCTCTACTAAAAGAAGCACCAGAAGTATTTGGAAGATATGACACCATTCCTCACTGATTTTCATCACCACAATAAAATTACTGTATTTATGCTGAGTTATATTCATGCAAATTAAATTGCTTCCTCATTGAAAACTCTCAATCTTTTCTTCCTTATTTAAAAAAACATGCTTCTTTTGCTGCTGCTCCAACTCTGCCGATGCCCAGATAAATAAATGCTTCACATGCTTCTGCTGACATCTCCATGTTGCCATTTCTTTTTCTGCTTACTTAGAGCTGGTGATCTTGAAGACACAATTTCTTTACTCCAGATATTGCTAAGATGGAAATAATCAGTCATTGTGTAACAGAAATCCAACTCTGCTCCAAGCAGTATATGCCAAGTTAGAAAGATTTTATTTCTCTTCAAGGAGCTCTGCTTGCACAATGGAAAGCAAATAGATACTCTCATCTGTGGAAAATTTAGCAGGAAAGGGGAAAGGATCAATGGCAGCTTTGTCTGCAAGACATTAGTGTATTCAGAGTGCCTGCAATAAATTTTTAACCTTTTCCAGCTTCCCTGGGGACTGGCAGGTATTCAAAAATATCAACAACCTTATCCCAAAGCTTTACTGTGCAAACCAAAATGAATGAGATATTTAGAAAACCACTGATAAATAAATCATAACATTCCCTTTTCTTAGAAAAATAATATACTTTATTAGAAAAATAATAAACTACCTTTCTTTTTGTGAGACAGAACTTAATGCAAAGGAATACCTGGTTTTATCAAGAGCCAAAATTTTCCATTAATCTTATTTTATTTAAAATTAATACCAATGGAAGGGTGTGATGACTGAGGCAGGTTTTCATCTGGTATATATTGAACATCAAGCAGCTTGTGAGTGCAGCACCAACAGTGCCAGAGTTGCCTGTCTGTATTCTTCTCATTTCTTGAAGAGGGCTGTGATTTCTATGTGGTGCGTCTGGGTACTCAGACCAGTTCTGAAATGTTCAGGTCTTGGATATTGTGTCATACTGCTGCATATTGCAAGAAGGCTTGCTCACAGACAAACCCTGATACAAAGTAAGTCGTGCAAACAGGTCATGTTGTATAACAACCTACAAGATGTTGTGAAGGCTTAAACATCCTACAATGAACTTAAGCCTTGCAAGTGCAAAGGTGCTGTTTTATTTGACCCCTGTAGACAGGTGTGGTATAAGAGGGACTACCTTGACAATATGAGCACCTCCATTGCTCCTTGGGTCACTGAAGAGGTAAGGCAGAAGTCCTCCTCACATTACATTTTGTCAGGATGTTTCAGCCACCTCCAAAAAGGACAGGACAGGCTCACAAAGAGCTAGGCATGAATCACCAGCTTGGTAATTTTGTGATGTAACACCTAAAGAAGAGATTTTGATTACTGAAAAAGCTTATAGTGAAACACAGAAAATGTTGTATGAAAGAGGTCACTGCTGGAGATTGTCAGCAGTGCAAAAAGAAACACTAGAAACGTAGATCAGCTCAAACTAAGACTTAGGCATAGGCTAGAGGAAGGAAGGACAGAGAGGGTGTCCTGGTTTTAGCAGCAGCAGTCATTTTTCTCCTTCTTAGTAGCTGCTACAGTGCTGTGTTTTTTGACTTTCAGCTTGGGAACAGCGCTGATAACACTGATGGTTTTAATTTCTGCTCAGTAATGTTTAGTCTGACCAAGGACTTTCTGAGTCTCATGCTCTGCCAGGGAGGAGGGGAAGCCGGGAGGAAGCAGAGACAAGACACCTGACCCAAACTAACCAGAGCTGTTCCGTACCACAGCACTTCATGCCCACTATATAAACTGGAGGCTGTAACCCAGAAGGGTTAGATGACTGCTCAGGTCAGGCTAGGTATCGATCGGTGAGTGGTGAGCGGTTGTATTCTCTTCGCTTGTTATTTTCCTTATCATTATTATTATTGGTGGTAGCAGCAGTAGTTTGTGTTATATCTTAGTTATTGGGCTGTTCTTATCTCAACTCATGGGAGTTACATTTTTGTGATTCTCCTTCCCATCCCTCCAGGAGTGGCAGAGTTAGAAGGGAGGGAATGAGCAAATGGCTGCATGGCTGAGTTGCTGACTGGGCTTAAACCATGACAGAGGGTCAGAAATCTGTGTAATTACAGCAAAGGGATGGCACAGTATCAGTCTCTGAGCAGGACATGAGCTCTGAAAATGGCCACATAAAACCTAATGTGGCCATTTCTAAATAAGTGGAAAAGGGAAAAACAGCCTTTCAGTTCGCTAATCCTACATCTCTGCATAGCCGTGTTTGTAACTGGAGTAAACAGGGAGGGATCAACACTTTTAATCTTAACCAAATAGTAATGCAAGGTACATGGCCCAAACCAATCTGCAAAGATCTGGGTCATAGGAAGTCAGAAGCAGGGAACTGTACTTTTCACGGATGGAAAATCTGCGCTGGTATCACAGGGGTATATGTATAATAAATTATTCTGAAACATATGTACTATAAAATTAAGTATACAAGTAACTCCACCCTTAATTTATCTCTCAACAATGTTTGTGCTTTGTCTCACTGTCAAGGGAGCCCAGCTGCACTTGCAAATTAGTATTACTTTTGCAATGCAGCTGTCATATGCAATGGGTCACAGCAATGAAAGGCTTTTTAGTAAAAATTGAAATTAATGAAATCATAATCTCACAAGTAATTTTTCTGCAAGAGGAACAAAATACTAATACCTCCTTTATATTCCTCTGTGAATTCAGCATTCTGATATCATGTCAGTCACCCTATTTGCATTTTGTCTAATTTTGTGAATTATTCAGCATTCAATTGTGGCTTCTTCAGAGTCAGTGCAGTGTGTACTCTGAATACATATTATAAATAGCTCCACAATCAGTATTCTGCATTCATAACATGGAAAGAATTAACTGATTTTATGTGCTTATGACATTCAAAGTAAAATATCTGAAAGATTAGTGTAGATAACATCACTGTATGCATGCATAATAGCATGTATCCAAATAATAAAAATTACAGTGGAAAATACACACTGCTAGAATGTGTACTTCTTGACAGTAACAAACTAACCAAAGTTTAATAACATTTGAGGGGGGTTTAAGAGTCTCATTAAGAAATATTTTTTTCTTCAGCTTTTTTTTTTTGTCTCATTCCCTTGGCAGCAATCCTACAGTCACTTTAATATGTGCTTGACTTTCAGTATCCAAGTAATCCCAAAGGAGTCAGTGTGGCTATTCATAGCTTTAAACAGAAAGACATGCTTAAGTGTTTGCAGGATTAGAGGACTTACACTGTCCCCCTGCAAAGAGCTCATAATGAAATGGCCAAAACCCATGGAGTATAACAGAAATGTGCCCTTGAGAATGGAAAAGCTATAAAGCCAAATTTGGTCTTGGAATGTGCAGGCCCTTTGGAAATGAATGGCAACATTGATGTTCACCAAGAAAGAGAGGGCTTCTGCCCCTGATTCCTGTGGTAGCCCTTGGGGTGACATACATATTTGTCAGTTGCCTTTGTGCATGCAAGTCCAGAATACAAAAGCAATTATCTAGTTAAGATTAAGTTCAGATGTAATCTACTAGTTTTCCACATTGTAGAATTCCTGGATGCTGCTTAGTTTTGCCCATCTGTAATCAGATTTGAAGTTTCATCCAGCACAATTGATTTGCTCTGTAATGCATTAAATTGGTGTGATGTGTAATCTTCTAATGTCTTCTGATGCTTATTTCCCCAGTGCTGCTTCAATCATTGAACAGTGTCTTGATGTGAAGATGTTAGACAAGGTAACACATAGTGTAGCTGCCAACTGTAGACAAGTAAGGAGAAAATCCTAAAATAGGACTTGACAAATGCAATGTAGGCTTACCCAGTGCCAGGAGCATTGCTGCAGTCTGCCAAACTTCTCAGGTTTTTGCACCTTTGAATCTCTTTTCCCACTACCTCCATAAACCTCTTCGAAAGCTACTATCTATTTAGCGTCATGGGGTGAGGTCTTAGCATTCACTGTCAGCTGCTGATAGATTTTCATTATTGGTTTTCTAGTGGAAAATATTCAAAATAATAAAAGAAACAACCACCCCTCAAAACAAACAAACAAACAACCTAACGAAACCCTACTGCATCATGTGAATTATTTCAGCAGGAAGCCAAGTGCTGGACCTGAAGTTTCCTGTTTGAATAAGAATTCTATGTCATGCCTTGATTTTCATCAAATAGGCTGAAATAGAAGCATAATGATTCATGAAACAACATCAAGCAAGGAAGGTGTGAAAGCCTTCCCTCAACTATGTTTTATGAGTCTTACCAGAGCCTAGAAACTGTATGCTAGAGCATGAGGATGGCATGAGTGACACAGACAGCTAAGCCTCTTGCTTTTCTCTTGTTCTCTGTTGTCATGGACTAGAATGGCACAAAACTGTAAATCATTGCAACCTTGGGTTTCAGTCAGTGGCTATGGATGGACTTTTTCTGAACTCTGCTGTCAATCATCGTTGGAGTAACTTATTATGTCCTTCAAAATCAGCATTGCAAAGAGTCTTCCTGGAACTACAAAGCACCCTCACTTCAAATGAGAAATATTTGGGCAGTGTAATAATGGTATTCTTCACTTTGTATAGCAGAGCAAAAGCATTGCGTACCTGCGTTTTACCCCAGAGCTGAAGTCTCTCCTGTCTGTTTGCTTTAGAGCCAATAAGAATGCAAGCAGTGAACTGGCAAGATCTTACAAAGGCTGGATGTGAATTTGTTCTTGTTTTCAATGCCTACAGTTTTCTTTTCATGTTGAAAGCAATAGACAGTTCAAATGACTGCATTCCTGTTAAAAGGGCTCAAGTCCACTGGTTACAAGAAACACTTAGATGAGTACCTTGAAGTTTTCATTGTCCATCAGGAGTTTAATAGATAACTCTAATTTTCCCCCGTAAATATTTGGATATGTCACTACCAATGCAATCTTATTTTTAATGCTTGGTGTCAGTCATGAATGTGAAAAAGGCCATGGGTCGATAGTCTTCCTTTATATGCATCTGTATTTCCTTAGAAAGCATTGACATAAGAACATGTCCTGTCACAAGGATTGGTGTCAACCAGCAGAACTAAAGTACACGCCTACATTGCCTCCTTCAATCTCTGAGACATATTGGAATATAACTTAGAATCTAATGACTTAACCATGCTCAGAAAACATGGTGCAAGCGATTCTCCTAAGAGTACAATACGTCAAAGGAGTGTTTCACCAGTTTGTCCTGTAGATAGGCTATAGATGAATGTTACTTTAATTGAAGCATGTTTTGCAGATAAAGGCAAAAAATATGGAATGCTAAAGGAGAAACAAAACATATAGGAAGTGATACATATCACAGTTGGGTTTGTCTTACTTAATGCAGGCTGTTTTCCTTTTGTGTCTCCATATTGATGGGTGTCATGGTTTAAGTCCAGTCAGCCACACAGTTTTGCTCACTTACTCCCCCCTCTTTCTTCCCCCCGCTCCTGGAGGGATGAGAAGGAGAATCGAAAGAATGCAACTCCCTCAGGTTGAGATAAGAACAATTTAGTAACTAAAGTATAACACAAATCACTACTGCTACCACCAGTAATAATAATGACAAGGCAAATACAAGGAAATAATACAATCGCTCACCGCCTATACCCAGCCCGACCAAGCCGTGCACCTCCACCCTTCCAGGTCTCTGCCCTCCATTTTTACATCCTGGGCATGATGTGCTGTGGTATAGAATACCTCTTTGGCTAGTTTGGGTCAGGTGTCCTGTCTCTGCTTCCTCCCAGCTTCCTCTCCTCCCTGGCAGAGCATGAGCCTCAGAAAGTCCTTGGTCAGACAAAACATTACCAAGCACTAACTGAAAACATTGGTGTTATCAGTGCTGTTTGCAGGTCAAAAATCAAAACCACAGTACTGCACCAGCTACCAAGAAGGAGAAAAATGACTGCTACTGCTGAGCCCATGACACTGGGAAATTATGTATCTCTGTTCTTGTGGCCCTTTGCTGACAATTTCTGTCATTTCCACTGCTGGCTTTCAGTTTCAAGATTACAAATAAGTACACTGGTCTGTACCTAATAAAACACTTCCTTACCTGCCAATTTCAAGGCCCTGTAGAGGTCACATTTAGACACTTGTTTGGGATCTCAGTGTGCAATAGAATCAGCAGGACTGAGCTTCTTGCTTATCCATCTTCAGAACACTTTCAATAGTTCTATTCAATGACACTTGATTATCCTGCTTGCAAGGATATTTACCAGAGCAATTCCACTGCCTTCTTCAAGCATTCTGTCTGCTTCAGGTGAGAAAATGCAGTACCATATCTGTGAAAGGCATCCTGTCAAAGCAGTGTATTCTGAGATTTGTATGCTCAGACTGGACACTGTTCATGGTTTTCCCAGTTGATTTTTCAGGAGAAAACCTGTGCTATTATAACTCAGCTAGAGACTTTACTTTCTGTTCTGCCACTGTAATACACTGCTAACACATGCTGATCTGGCAAATCCGGTGAGTCATGCAGAAACCTCCATCCAGCTGTGGTTCTTCCAATTTACAGAATCTTCCCATTAAAGAAACAAATGCTTTTAAAAGCCCATCTTCTCTCCAGCATAGATACTCCTAAGTGCCATCTGAAAAAGTGGGCTTCCTTACACTGACAACAGTTTTCTCTTATTTCTGATCAACTTGCTTATTCCCACCATAATTGTAAAAAAACATTGCTTTTAAAAAATGAAGGAGAACAAGCATTTTAATGGTTTTTTTAACTGATTTCATGCAGTTGTTAATTTTAAGTGACATAGGTATGATACATGTCTGGTTTTTACATATCAGTCATGTCAAACACCACTGAATCTGGGCTGTTTAACTAAAGAAGAAATGAAAGGTTCTGATTCTCCCTCTGTTGAAGTCCCATGGGTGTAAGTTCAGTAAGAGCAGTAACTCCTCTTTGATAGTTTCTTAGATATTGTTAATCTATATTTAAAACCTCTTTTAATTAAATTTGAAAATTAATTTCCTTTAACATCTGTTTAAAATAGATTAGAATTAATGAAGTCTGACCCCCTTATGTGTTAGCACAAGTGAAATAATTACTCTTTAGCAGCACAGGACACATTGTACGGGACTTTCTGGCTCAAGTTAACAGTAGGAAGTCAAAGGAAGTTCAGGAAATACCAGAAGTCTTGAACTGCATTAGAAAATTTGGGTTTGGGGTTTCTCTTTATGAAAACTGAAAATGCATGTGCTGGACTTGCATCGCATCGTTGCTACTAATATTATGGAAAAATACCTGCATAAATTGAATATACGAATATTCTAATTTGGAACTTGAAAGTGATTACAGAAAAATTAGTTCCTAAGGATGTGATAAGGATGGTACTCTTTAAAATAATGCTAATTCAGGTATCATCAGCTCATCTGAATTCAAAGTGAAGGAATTTCTTCACAAATCCTTTCAGTACCTCTGGGAAGCTACTGCTGCTGCCTACCACTGCTTCTTACCATTCCAAGTGCATTGAAAGGCTGAAGTCCTATTTGGCCTTAGATGGAAAAGGATCCAACTACAGAGAGACATCAGGTATTATTCTGACTGTGGATACTGGCAGTGTACTTAAGTGAAAGCATCTAAAAGGAAAATCCAGTAGTAAAATATTTTTTAATCAGGTGAAATAATTTTCGCTAAGTCTTACATGAACCTCTAGTTCTTCAAAGAGTAGCACTCTCATTGATCTTCAGTGCTAATGAATTTTCTTATACAGATACCTTCCAGAGAGTGGGCTTCTACTGACCCCCACTGAACCTGCTGCCCAACATTGGAAGGTCTGTCTTGACATCTGACAGCTTCCTCGTAGCTTGTGACAGCTCTTCATGCTTAATCCCTCAGGCAGTCTGGGAGACCTTAATTAGAGAGGTTCCCTACTGTTATATAGCTTTATTTTTTTATTATTGGAAAGATTGCTAGCAGGAAAAATGAAATGTGCTTGCCCTATTTGATACATATGATAGCCTGATCCATGCTCATCTGAATGTCTGTTTCCAGCATGACACTCGCTTGACAGCAGCTTGCAAATTCAGAACGGGGTCTAAGGAACAAGCTGGCTCTCTCCTGGATCATAATCTTTTGTGAAGGAGGGTTTTTTAAAGGGCTTCTTCACCCCTCACCTACAGCCTCTTTGCAGCATCTGTGGGATGGCCATGCACAAAGGAGTGTACTTTGAAGCCTGAGTCCTGCTCACAGCTCCTGCATCAGTCTATTGTCCAGCTGGTGATGCAAGCAAAAGGAAAGTACTATTTTAGGACTTGTGGTAAAGATGGTAGAAAACAAAGTGAAAAAACAAAACAAAACAAAAACAAAAAGAAAACTTTGCAGATAGGTTTGCTAACCTGTGAATGTCACCAGTCCTCCCTCAGACCCTTGTCAACCTACAGGAGACGCTGATGCTGCCAGAGGCCCCAGATCCAGGGCTTCCCCTTGTCCAGGACTTTCCACTGCTGCACCTGGAGCCCCAAAATGCGGAGGTCTGAGGTTTGAGGCATCCCCGCACTGCTGTTCGCAGGAAGGATCTGTTGTTTCAGGGTGTGTAGCATGGAGGAGAGGGATGTGGCAAGTGCTGAAGCTTGCTGTGGGCAGCATCCTCCCCCATGCCTCTGAATTGTACCTTAGAACAAGGTGTCAGCCAGCCATCAAACCTTTTTGTTGCAGAGGAAAGGCATGCAGGGGTTCCAAATGGGTGGGTAGTGTCACTGCGATGCACTTGGGCCTCCCTGTAGACCCGAGCAGCTGCAACCTGCTGCATTTGAGCAAGACCTAAATATTCACATTCCTGCCAGCACCACAGTACTTTGTGAGCATGGTGTGACAGTGGTGTTTCAATACTGCATTATGTGAGACAAAGTGCTGGTGACTGACAGTTCTTCCCACAGTGGGCTGCTCCTTCAATTTTTTTCTACCCACACACTGACCCTGACCAAAATTTAGCAGATTATGTAGCTCAGTGAGGCTATTACAGGTAATGGGATTGCAGGCAGGCTGCTTCCTGCTACAGTAGTTTTGATTGAATGGGCTCAGATTTATCTTTGTCCATGGTTGGCACAGTGGTAACTGGCAAAGCACATAGTCATTTGCTAAAAGGAGGGGTGAACTGAGGTGCTTGTAGTTTCTTATGACCCTCATTTCTCCTGACATGCTGGTTCTTTATGCTCAACCTCTGCAAATAGTCTCATCTTGACACTTGTGTTTTGGAGAGGGGAGCAGAGCAGTGAAAGAATTAATGCCTTCAGTGCTAGAAACTGCTGAATGGGTTTACCTGGAAAATAGGATTTGTTTATGTTTAGCCTACTGAAGAGAAAGCAATGGGAGATCTTGCTATATATGCATGCCTAACATAAGGACATAGAAAAGACAATGTTGGATACCTCTCAAAGGTGCACAGGTATAGGAGAGGCAGCAGACAAGTTATAACAAGGGAAACTGCAATCCGATATAAAGAAGAATTTTACCCTGAGGGTGATCCCACACTGGTGTGGGTGTCTGGGGGAACATGCACCTCCATAGGATGCATTAGAGCACCTGGCCTTGTGCAATCTGACTTCAGCTGGTCATTCCCAGTTTAAATTACTCTGTGGAGTCTATGGTTTGATACTACTAAATGGATACCTGGATGTTTCTTGTATTTGGTAACACACCTCTTCTGTTACTGAACTTGGTGTAACTCTGTCTACTCCAATCTGTATTTTCACTTAAGAGCAATGGAGGAATGGCGTACTATGAAGACTCCTTTGAAGTTTCTAGTAATCAGGATGTTGAGCTATTTATAGCAACATCTGTAACTTTGGAGACCTTTGATGAGCTCGTATCAGAATATATGTATCTCTTCATCCTGATCTGTCTCCTTTATTCAGTGTGGCATTTTCTGTTGCACTGCATTTATTCAGCATCCAAGGGCTGTTTTCCACATCTGGAAGCAAACAATAGCATAAGTTTCTTTATCACAACTGGTGTAATTAAGAAAAGAAATCAAGAAAGCAGATGTTGGAAGTTAGTCTGCTACAATCCTCATGCTGAAAGTCAATTGATCATCAAAATCCTGCTGAAAAACATGTTTTAAAACACATCCTTAAAGTGTGAAAAGCTATTCTGCCATTCTGATAACCTAAGCATGTTGGGGCGTGATTGAAGTAAGGAGGAAAGCAAGTGCAGCTGCTGAGTCTGGCTCCAACATGTTAGACTGTGTTAATAAGCCTGACCTGGCAGGATATGCTTCTTCAGCCAAAGCTGAGGGGTCATGCGCAGAGCTGGGAGCAGAAGAGGCTTGCTTGCTCAGCTGGTATGTAACATGCACAGCATCCTTAGTGCTGGTCTTGATGTGACAGTGGATTCTGCTGCCTTATACTGAAACTTCTCTTATTTGTATTTTCTTCAATCCTAAAGCTATTCAAAACTTTTTTTTTTCTGCCAAAACAGATACACATTATACATGAAACAGAGCAAAAAGCATTTTCTTTTTTAATTTTCAGGAAGTCTGTTATTGCCAAAACATAAAGTGCTTAAGGAGAAGGAGGGGGAAAACTGGGGTAAATGATATTTGGCAAGATCCACATGTTCCATTTGTTTGTGCAACAATCACTGCTGCTGACTTACAGCTTCAGAGGCAGCTGCATAAATATAGGGCTGTGATGTCTGAGGAAGCCAAGAGACAAGCTGTAGAAAAATAACAGATAAAACCAGACACATTCTGGATGCCACAGGGTAAGGCAGATCTGAGCTATGCTGCAGAAGTCTTGCTGTGCTATCACATACCTTCAGTATCCTTTTTTGGAGTATCTTTCATGTTGTTGGGAGGCTTTGTTTGGTGTTCTTATCAGGGCTTGCCATTAAAGTTTCCTAATGAAAGAGGCTCAGGCCATTCCTGAAAACGCTAAGGAGACTCTCTGATGCAGGCAGTCAAAGCCTGCTTTTCTGGACTCTTGTGCTCCAGAGCAAAGGGGCCAGGAAGCCTGGAATATATCAGCCTGTGGTGTTTGCTAGCTTCTTATATGCAGTGTTATTAATTTTGTTTCATGGACCAGTCCTAGAAACTGCAAGTAAGTGCTGGAGCTGCTGCCACCCAGTCCCTTTAAGAGCTGACCTCTCCCAGATAAGGCTAGCACAAGCTTTTTTGCAGAAGGCTAACGCCTGCAGCCTTACAAGGGTTCTGCTGTGCAAGTTAAGCTTTGTCAGGCACTCTAATTTATTTTTGCTTCTGATAAAACAGTAAAGAGATCATGGCTTCAAAGAAGTAGGCTGGAATAGAAAAGGTTATCTATTGGGGTTTTTTTAATTGCAAATATTCACCTACAAAGCTTCATAATTGCTGCATGTTTGCCAGAATTAAGTCATATTATGAAGCAATGGTATTAAGTAAAGTTATGACACAGCTTATAGGCAGATGATGCATCTGAGCAAGTACACCTAAATCTCAGTTTCCAAAATAATGTTTTTATCTTTTTTGGATTTTTTTTTGACAAGTGTGTTAGCTTTGTGTTTCTTAAGGACATACCTCATGAATTCCCTGTGCATGCATTGGTTTTAGCTTACAACTGAATACATTGCTTCCCTTGCTGACCAGGTCAGGTAGTGCCTCTGCCAGTTACACTTTAAAATTATCCTATAAGAATTCCTACAGTATCACTAAATGCTAGGATTCTCTTATTTCTGGTGTACCTGCTACACTTCATCAGAAAATCCTCCTACACTCTTCCTCTCCTTAAACAACTGGTCACATAGGCATGCTGAGTGTCATTTACCATGGTGCTATAGTCTGAAAGCTTGGCAGGCATGTCTTAAGTAGGCTGCAAACTAAGGAAACATTTGGTTTCTCTAATGATGCTTGCAATTCTCACCCCTTTCCTTTGCTTTTGGAATAAAACTAAGAGATACATATGCAGAAATCCCCCATTTGACCGGTTTCATCTCACTCTGGGCAGAAGGACAAGGTTTTACTTATAAAGAGAAGTAAAGGCAGTTCTCAATACTTTGAATTGTTTGTAAGAAAACTCTTGACAAAAAAAGGTGTTTGGGTGAAATGTTTAGGTGTTATGTGTGAAGGGGCACTTGTTTGTTCATCTGCTTTTGCAAGGTACATTTTAAGCAGTGATTGTCTTCTTTTAGCAGTAGCACTGTCATTTCTCTGTTCCCAGATTCTATAGAAATTATGATTAATTTTCTCCATGCTTGGTGCAATTTTATTTTTTATTCAAATCAACCATCATAAATAATAAAATACCACAAGAAAAATTAGCATGTTAACCCGCTAATGGAGTTAAGCAGATATACATACCTCCTGATTTTATTCCTCCAAGTCAAGGTTGTATATGAGTTATAAGAGCAGTTCCTTCAGGTACTGTCAAGGTCCTTTATGCTCTTTCCAGAGATACTTGTAATCTATAGGCTGAGGTGAGCCTGTGCTCCAATTGATTCCCTCTGTAGAGTTGGGGGGAAATCTGAGTCAGAGACAGAAGCTAGTTTTGAACTAGAAAACAATAAAATGAATTATCTTTTCTATTTTTCCAAGAATGGAAGATGGGAGGTTTCATGACATCCTTCTGAAGCTGTGTGAATTGAGATGGGACAGGACATTTCTTTATATTAAGTAATGATTTGGCTGAGCAAATCAATCTATGAAGTGCCTCTAAAGCTGTTTACTATGGCTTGATCCTATATTGTTGATTGATTTTAGTGAAAGGTGTGAACCTGAAGGGCATGCTTCTATGTGGAGGTTTTTTGGGGAAAAAGAAAGAAAGTATTGTTGAGTAATTCCATGTGTGGATGTGTAGGATAAGAGTGCTTTTTGGTGGTTTAGTTGAATCCAAGCAGCTGAGTATAGTTGTAGATATCAGATTTCCTGGCAGACACAAGAAAAACTATTTACCCAGTCATAACAAAGTTCAGCCATGTATTTGTGGAGACTACAGATCCACTTACAAGATAGTGGCAGCTTGTAGATAGAAATATTTTGCCTTTCCACAGAGTCATTGATAGGAAACATCCCAGCATTTTAAACATGTTCTGCCCTAGTATTTAAAAGGGGTTTTCACCCCCATTTTATAGATGAGGGAACCGATGCACAATGAATTTTAGCAATTACTTGATGCTGGAAACCTGGAAAAGGTCATATCCAACAATAATAGCTGGTTCTGGATAGCAGTAACCTAATCACTAGATAATATTGTCTTAGAGCTGAAAGCCTGGAGGAAAAAGCTGATACATCTTTCTTCTCTGCTCTGTCTTTACTCATGTCTGCATATCAGAATCACTGAGCTGGAAAAATGTGAACGTTGCTGTACAGCATGAATGAACTAAGTTGTCTCTTGTGCAGTGAGTGCATTTCCCAGCTGGGTAGGACATCGCAAGGCTTTCACAAGTCTCCATCACTATTTCACTCAAGCAAGACCCTCTTGAGGAGGTCCTGGTTAAATGTGGCTTTTATTTTTCTGCCTGGAAGGACACAACAATCTCCTGTTCTCAGCACAGCCTTTGTCAGTCTGTGGCAGTCTGTGTAAACAGAGCTCTGGTGCAACAGGGGCTTCAAGAACCCAGCTGTAAGAGGAAAGGGTCTTCAACAGCTTATATGGTTATATCTCTATTAGTTAAACAGGAACTTTCCTGAAACCACTAGCTGGGGAAAAATTGCAGCAAAATGTTCAAAGGGCAATGCAGATAACATCTGTGCAGGAGTACAGGGGACTTCCACATCAGATTACTCCTCACTTAAGTACTTAACTGCTTGAAAAAAGCAAACAAAACCTCACCAAAACCCCACACCACCAAATCCCTCTTCAGTCCTGACATTTCAAGATAACTTTGCACAAGTAATGAGTTTGCCTCCTGGCCCAGGGTTCCAGAGGAGGATACTGTGAACCTTGCTCTGCTCTGAGAAGGCTCCTGGGCTACAAATACTCTTTCTATTCTCCAGCTGTATTTTGCCTTGACATGAAATGGAGATGGTTAGATTGCCTTCTGGTGCCTGTGTGTGCCAGTAACCACTGCTGGTGGCTTGTTGTTTCTCCAGCGATATTCAGAGGTGACATGCAAAGGGGAAGAAGTTAACTGTTTGACAAGGGGCAGCTTTATTTACAGATTTTAGCTGCCAGGCTAAAACCAGTTGAACTGCATGAAATAATGTGCATTGTTTCGGAAAAAGAGATGAAAAGCTGTGACACTGATTGGCAGTGAAAAGCCTATAGAACAGCACACATCAGTGGAGTAATTGACTGCTTTCTTCACATAAATGATTTTTTTCTGTACACTATTCCTTATGCACTTGAAAAAGCTGCAATTCATATTGATTGAATGTAACAAACTTAAGTAATTTTCTGAAAGCCATGTAAGATATGAGACAGAACTGGATGAGAGAGTCTTTAGAGATAATATTAGTAATATTAACAAACATTTAGGGATTATCGGTAAAACCACTGACTCCCAAGCTGTACTGGGAAAATAATTTCCTTCACAGGAATTCGGCCAAGCAAGGGAAGAGGACAGTGCTGACTTTGCAGCCCTAATGCACCTACCTCCCTGTATCCATCTGCTTTCCTGAGTTCCAGAGCTGTTTAGAAGCTTGCTCAGTGTCATTACCTTGAGCGTTGTTCAGTTATTTCCAGGGATCTGGGGTTTGAATTTTGGAGAGGTGACAACCCTTCTGTTGGGCACCTGCCGGCCTTGCTGCTTTTAATGAATTTTCCAGTATGTGAGTGTTGGCTTTGCCCCTTTTTAAGGAGGAGCAGGTTTTCTTAAAAACCCAGCAGGAGCCTGTGCAACTTACAGCTAAAGCAAGCATGTCTGCAGGACCTGGCTGCCCAGCCCAAACCTTATGCGCTGCTGGTGCACTACCCTGCAGCCAGGCAGAATTAACCTGTGCTGCAAGATTAGAGGACAAATTTGGGCATGGAGAGGACATCAGAGAAACAGAATGCTTCTTTCAAAGCAACGTACTCTGCAATAAGCAGATAACTCTGAGCCGCAACACTAGGTCTGGAACCAAGCTGTTGCAAAGTTTGGCCTGCTCAGATGTAGGGTTTCTTCATAAGCATCTCCATGACAGAAAAAGTTTGCAGTTTCTCTTTTGCTGTTCTGGATTCGTAATCCCAAGAGTTCTGCTGTCGAGTATGTTCACCTTATGTTTTTCCCTTGATCTGTTGTGAACTAAGGGATAGCGTGGGGTTTAGTCTGTTTTTTTGTTCGGCTTTGCTTTATTTTGCAATGAAACCATATGCTATTCCTATAGTCTCACACAAGGTTCTGTAAGCTTCTGTCATCACAATATTTACAGAGGCTGTTGCGTACCAGTTATGAGATTTTACTGCAGGATCAAACAAGAGGAGCTGGGTCCCTGTGAAATGTGTGGGAACAAAGTTTTCCTTAAGTGGAAGTATCTCTGAATGCTTTCCTAGCCTCTTTGCATAACTGCCAGTTGGTTATGTAAGGCAATGAGGTAGAAGCATTCTCCCTTTGGAAACTGCTTTCTAGGCAGGGAAAGTGTGGCAGAGAAGAAGGTAAAGAACAGGCAGGGCAAGTGTCCTGCTGGGAGTGAAACCAGCCTGGCCCCTGCACGTGCCTGGGGGCCTCCTCCATTCTCCCCCACCTAGGTTTCTGCTCTTCGATGAGGCCCAGATCTCATAACTGGCACAGACACAGAAAACCAGTGGCTAGACAAGTTGCCAAAAATGAATACTGGTGTATGGTACTTGAGTGGGGTGTGTGACCAATGAACATCCTTTCCTCTATATCCAATGGGCTGAAGAGGATGTAACTGAACCATTTTCTCAGTGCGAAGATAGAGTTCAGTGGCATGTCTCAAGGGATCATGCTAAATTGATGCTGTGGAAGATAATTAAATCGTGTGGCAGTTTATCACAGTACATGACTGAATAATCAGTGATTTTAAAGGGCTTTAAATCATGGTTTTGTAGCTTGACTGTATTTATGAACTATAAGGAACTCCTGTGGAATTCTCTTGGCTGTTAGATTCCGTAGAAGAGAAGTTGATTTCTGCTCAGCTGAGTGATGCCACCTTGTTAGAAATGATGAAGTACTGACCTGGCCATGGGCAGCCAACTCTGTTGCTTTCATAACCCCATCTGGAGTTTCAGAGAGGATTAAAAACTGTCAAAACACTTACACAAATACCTTGATATGTCAATTCCATTCACAACTTCTCCTTTTCTTTGTCAGTTATTCCCTCTGCATTTTCCTCTCTTAAAGAAAACCTGGAAACATTGTCTGTAATTCTTGTATTAGTCTTCATATTGTGTTGGTTCCTGCTAGTGGGAAAACAGAGTGGCAAAACCTTATATCTCAAGAGAAAGTGCTTCTGAATCGGGTTGGTGGTTGTAGGAGGCAAGGCCAGAGCTGCTGGGAGATTTAGAGCACAAATTCCTGGGTGATGCTTGCTGCTTTTCAAACTACCCTTTCTGAGCATCATGACAGAGACAAAATCTCTTAGGCACACCTGATTTTATTTCCACTGAATGATGTTTTCGTTCTCTCTGTTGTCATATTGACTCAAACCCCTCAGCCACAACTTAGGACTCCAAAGGAGTAACAAGTTAACCCATATAGTTAGTAAGGCATCTCCAGGATGTTTTTAATGTTTGACTTTGCAAAAGCTCCATCTGATCTATGCTTCTTGCAGCATTATTTGGTTTATTCTTTTCTCTGGATCATCCTCTTGGTACTTTTTAATTCCTGCCCTGGTCATGCACAGATGCAAATTTCTACCTTATGCTTCCAGACCTTCATTAACATATGTCAAATTCATCATGGTGACCTGGACCCTGGGAGCCCAGAGCATCGCAGTCTGCGAGAGCCTGGGACTGTCTATATTTGCCTTGAATGTCAATCTAAGACCTTAGAAATCTCTTTTTTTTTCTCAGAATGGCTTTTTTCCTAATTAATCTCTTTACATGACCAGGTGCATGTGCACATAGAAAGACAAGCAGAGATGTATATGTAGTTAACACTTGCCTTCTTATGACTGCAGTTTGTATGGGCAACTTAGAGGCTTGCATCCTGCTTACAGCTGTGTCTTTCTCACCAGGCTCATATATTACAACACCGAATAACTACAGATATCTTGTTTTGTTGGCTTTTTTTCTTCAGTCTATTATAATCTAGTTCCTGAAGTGATAAATTTCAAAGTCTAATATTTTTCCTGTAAGAACAAGGAATATTAGGAAAAAAATGCTCAAATAGAACTTTGTTGCCCTTTTGCTATCTGTAAGTCAGTCTGTTGAAATCAATTGAACCTTGTCTGTTCAGTTATTTCAAGATACAAGGCATGAAATGTGTTATTTGAAATTCATAAAATAAATAAGTTTTATAACTCAGGACCCAGCTGCACCAACATGAAAAAGCTGTTGTATTTTGCACATCCTCCTATCTATCACTCAAGCATTTCTAAAAGCAAATTCAGTGATTGTTTCCTGCTTTCAAATAATACAGTTGAACTCTAAATTTTCAATATGCCAGATTTAGCAATTCACTAATAAGGCAATGTCAAGAACTCCATCTTTCAAACTCTCAGTTGCAGGAACGACATTGCCGTCAGAAATGCTTTGCATGTGCTCCTAGTCCTGCCGTTCCCATCTGTGTACGTGTAAGGATTAGATATGTAAAATACCTTGTTAAAAGCAAGGGTTCTAAGGTTCGAGCATCAAACATTATAAAGTTGGAAATGGCAAGATTGAGGCAGCCTTTTACAGGTTTAATTTGGTATCCACACCTTTTCTGTTGATATATGTACATTCTTATGCAATCTTTAAGATACAATCAATTATTCTTTTTCCCCTGAGCTTTCTCTGGCAGTTAATTAGGGTTGTCTAGTGAAGGAGATTAATAAAAAGAGGTATTCTACCTTAAAAACTTGGGAGGCATGCAAGTCCAGAGAAAAAATAAATTTTTTAATGAATTACAGAACTAATAAAAACTGTTTTCCCGTAGGTTTCATCCTTTCACTCCTTAAACCCCCTTTTCATGCTTCTTCTTCCGTAACTTCCCTGCCCAAGCAAATGGCTGGTGTTGTGTCTGAGCCCATTCTGAGTCCTTACCTTTATCCAAGTGTGCACAGTTTGAAGAGTGTTAATTATCTTTGACATCACTGACCTTCTGTGAAATTGGGCTGAAACTGCCCAGCAGGTTCACACATTGTCAAGGCAGATGAACAGATGGATGGAGAGAGAGTTTGACTAACCCCAGGTTTATTGTTTTTCAGTCACCTGTAAGAAATAAACATGATATCAAGTAGCTTGAGCTTACTTGTACCACAGATTCCTGTGATGTGATTTAAGTCATTTAAGCCAAATTTTTCACAGATAGTTGCAAATTTGTATTTTTAGTTTTCTGAGCACCTTGTTTAAGTAGACTGATGTGTGAAAGTGCTACAGCATTCATGGCTGCATTTGAAATCTATTGGATTGTGTAATTTTGAGTAGTGACAAAATGCCAGGCCTGAAAATCTTAAACTGGGCCAAAACATGCTGGTGACTCACCAGGACGCTGTAGGGATGACTGCCAGCAATAACCCTTGGGAAAATTTACAATGGTCTTCTTACTGGGTTTTGGCTGGTGATGTTAATAGACCTTTGGAGCTTTATGCTAAGCAAGAAGAAAGCAGTCTCTTGAAAGCCTGCTCACCCATTCAGCTCTATCTGGCCATGTACCAAATGATGTATGTTCCTAAAAGAAAGACAATTTGTCATTACGGCCTAAGATTATACCATTTTGAACACAAGGAATTATTTCCCACAGGCATGATATAAAAGAAAGAGGGGAGAAGCAGGAGGTTGAACAAACTTAATTCAAAGCTGAAGTATTCATTTCATAGCTTAAGCAAAAGTTCTCAACTGAAGAACATTGTTTTCACATAGAACATGCTTATGAACAAATATAACATTAATATTTTCCAAAAGCTTCTTCCTTGCAGGCCCTATGACTAGAGACTTCCAGAGGCATCTTCATGTAACTGCAAAGAAGAGCATATTTTGGGAGGCAGCTTGGTACCTGTCAGGGCTGGGGAGAAAGGAGGGAGCAGGAAGAGGGAACTATGGTCTAATAAGTCACTTGTCTGCCAAAAACCAGACCCTGACATTTGGTACAGAGGGACAGTAAAGCACAGGGGAATGTAATTCTAATAAACTGATATCCCTAGCACACAATCTTCTTCCTGAAAAATGCAGCCTAAGATTTCTGTGTTGGAGTGCAAACTTTACCTGAACTGCTAAAGAAAATGGGCCCTTACCTTATCACAGAGAAAAGACATTCTCTTGTCTCACCATCCAGGTCATATCAGAAGCATTTCCATAATCAGACACTTGCTTGTGCTCCAGTTTGTCTCTTTTTCACTGTGGCTCTGACGCTGGCCAGAGCACTGTTGTTTTTTTTTTTTTAAAGTTAAAAAATAGTAATAAAAAGAAATGTAATGGGAAGTTCATTCACTGTGGGATGTCCATAAATACAAGATGTGCCAGCAACTCCTGAAATGACAAAATGTGAAAGGACCGCAGAATTAACGGTTCTGTCCTCCAGAACTAAAAAAACGCATTTTGGAGATAAATAGAGAAATCTCAGCTTTAAAAAATGAGCCCTTATGTTGTGCTGGCAACCTTGTTAACAAAGAAAAATATATTTTTTGTTTGCTGTCTAACTGACAACAACACCCAATATTAAGAAATAATTAATGCCAGCTGAGTCCAGCACATTTGGAGACAGCTAAAAGAGTATGATACTTCCTAAGTTTTTCATTTACTGTATGGCTAGACTTGAATATTTACACAACAGTTGAGTCCCAGTTTCTTCCATGGCAGCCTCAAAATTCCCTGATTCCTTTCTCTGCATGCTTCCATGGTACAGATGATAACCAGGATTACATGGATGTCTAATGACTTTGGTAAGATTTGGTGTAGTTTGGTGATCTACTCAGAGAAACTGGACCATTGGTTTCCCAGTGCACTAGTGAGGCAGGATAATGAATTCCTATTAAAATCAGCAAATTGAAAAAGAAAGTGGAATGGTGATTTGCAGATTTCCTTTTAGCAAGCCACAATTACATCTGCATGGTCCTTCCTGTGAATCTTTTTCACCATACCTGGAGCAGCTGAAAAAAGCAGACACACACAAGAATCATATGACTACTTCATGTCAGCTTTGAGAAAGAAAGAGAGGTGAAGTTCATAGGCCCCAAAGAGTAAAGAAGAAAAAGCTCAAGGCTCACTCTTTGCCCTTCAGGGGGCAGAAATAATGGGGAGTTAGGAAGATGGACTGAAAGATTAGGATTTTATAAACTTTGTTACTAGTGCTGAAAAGAGTTACCAACCAAAATCTTTCAGTATAAATTTTAGATGGTGAGAATATCATCAGTGTGCAGGGACAGGTGAAACATATTATCCACCAAACTGTAAAAACCTGTCTCCCCATCCTTTACCCTTTTGGCAGTGTTTTCTTCTTTTCCCAGTTTATTCTGCCCTTGCAGACTCTCTATGCAGCTGTAGTAATTTGTTCATCCCCTGGAAAAAGACAGCATTGACCTAGCAGACATCGGGGTTCAGGATGACCCTACTATATATGTACGTGCATCTCCTGTGCATGGCAGAGGAGACTTCAACCTGGTAAGTGCTGGTTGTGTGCTCTACACCTCTTCATTCTTTCAGGCAAAGATGAACAGATCCATCTTTTTCCTTCATAATCCAGATCTGAAGCTGATGGAGAGAGCAAGAAAGTGAGCACAGAGGGCAAGACATGAACTCCACATTGAGGACATCTAGAAGAACCACAGCAGTTTTAAGGTAAATAATTTCCTTTCATGCTCACATGCCAGTTTACATCTGCACAAGCTAATGTTGTCTTCATGGTGGTACAAATAATGAACAGTTGGTGCATTATTGCTCCTCTTAGCTGGCAGTGTGACTGATGGCAAAGTTCAAAGTATATTTCTTTCAAAGGTCATTGTCCTAGATCATATGTCTGCCTTCCCAGTTTTTTATATTGACGCTCTTCTAGATAAGAGAGAAGATGCCCCTGAACTTTGAAGTCTGGTGAATTACACGTGCCAGGCAGCACACAATACAGACAGGCATTTGGGTCATCTGTTTTGGGCTCTGGGACAAGACAGCCAGGCTGAAGTCTGAAAGGTAAGATCACTTCTGACAGATCGTCTTATCAATATAGTAAACAAGTCATTTTGCCTACAAGTAAATAATGTCTTTTCAGTTGATTGAGCATTTTGCCTGTGATTTTTAATTTGCAGGGAACAGTTCTGATTCTCAGGTACAGTGATTTAAGTTATGGATGGAGTACTCAGTCATGATAGTGTCAGTTTGTGTCCTTGTATGAGGGCCAGATCAGAGGCTGTATGAGTCTGTATTTACTACAGCAAATAGTAAATTGCTGTAGCAAGTCTGTCAGCCAAAAATATCATGGCCAGTTGTAAGCTATAAGAATGATGCTGGCTTTGTCCCTCTTATATTAAAAGGCACAGAGCACTGGATTTGACAGAGCATAGAACAGGATCTAGGACCAAAGTCAAAGGACTTAATACCTGCTGCAACTGAGTCAGTATCATCTGCATATTGGCCCTCTACAAAAGGACTTTTCATTGTGGAATATGATACATGTTGAAAATGAGTCCTACCCAAAATCATTTTATCCAGCCTCACTTAAATAATGTGGCAATCCAAAGAGTAGTTCAGCACATGTAGTTTGAGCTTGGCATCTCTTGATTGGTGGCACACAGGAAAAAATACTACAATAATCTGACACTTGTAGAATGAGCAGTTAGTGAAAAAGAAATGTGATCATTAAGGAATATGGCAAAACCAGGGAAAGTAAACTGTTCAGGGCTGAACAAATGGATGGAGAGTGCACAAAGATTCCTAGTAGCAATTTTGGGAGATGAAGAGTAAGACCACCCAGGTGAGCTGAAGAAAGTTAACACTTAAAGATAGCATTAATGGTAGAAGATTTTGGGTTATTCTTTCAGTTTCTCAAGTCTCAGAGATCCACCAGATACAGGAATGTATTTTAGCAACTCTGTGTTTTAGAAAAGGATTTTATTGGGTTTTATTTGCTCTCTGTAACTTTGTTTCCAATGTTTTAATGGGTATTTACATTTGGCTACAATCAACAGGCATTTTCCCCTTTAAATACCTGGTTTAAGAAAGATCTGGGGTGACTTTAACCAGAACAAGGTGTACTGATTATCCACTATACCCACAACTGCATTTATACCTGGATGCAGTATGCATTGAGGCCATACCATTCATCAAAGCAGTCTCAAAGCCACCTTAGACTGCCATCACAGCTGTCTGTTACCATTAAACTACACCATTAAAACTAGCCAGGTACACCATTAGATTGCCACCATGGCAATCTAATGGATGTCAGCAAGCATTTTCTTTAGACTGTGAGAGTCTGGTGATGCTCAGTCTCATAAGCTGCTATATTTGGAACTACTATCTTTAAACTCATTTAGTACAGACAATCAACAAGCCAAATTCTTCTCAGCTTCACCAGCACTTGCTCTTAGCAGCAGAAATCACAATGAGAATATGATTTTTTGTCATTGTGCACAAATCCTAAATTTATTTGAGAGTCTCTGGCCTGGAATATGTTTCTTGCTAAGCTTTGAGAAAGGGGCTGAGAGGCAGTATTGTGAAAAGCAAAGTTCTGAGGATAAATCTTTTCTCTAAGGTGTTAATCAGTGATCCTCTGACAAGGAGCAGTGAGTTGGAGGGAAGTTTCAATGACCAAGTGTCTGCAGCCTGTCAGGGCTGTAAAGAGAGAAATAAATCAAGTACTTGTGGATGCTATTCAATAGCACAAGGCACACGCAGCCCCCAAGGACATGAATATTCAAGGGATGTGTTTCCACTGGCCCAGAGTTCATGCAAGCTCTCAGTGAGATCCACACTTTGTATTTCATTGGTAATGCTTTGTATTTCAAGCTGAATACTAACTTCAAGAAGCAGTACAAAATGAAGAGAAGTTTGCAGAAAAATCATAATGAAAGCAGTTTTGAGTAAAGAAACCTCATGGGAATTTTTAAGTTAAAAATGTGTATGGTTGGTATGGCATTTAAAACTGCTGGTTTTACCCACACTTTACAAGTGCAAAAAAAAAAATGTAAGTGCAGTGCTATGTCTGTTTCATATATCTATATGTGTGTACATAAGTATGTACATGTGTGCATATGCATATATACCTAGTTACCAGTGTCACTGAAGAATCTGAAAACCCAGTATATGTTCCAGTGTATCAGGTGTATGAACTATGCAACATAATAGTGATGCATAATCAGGGACAATTCCACTTGTTTTGTCATTCATGGGAAATAAATTCTGATAAATGCACTAACAGGGGAACTATAGTTGAGAACAAAAAATTTTCATTGTAGTTTCCCATTTTCATTTTATGTTGCCTTATCAAATAATTTTCAATTCTCCAACCCATAGTAGTAATGCACAAGGGGCATTACTCCAGTAGTCCTTATTTTGCTATCGTAGGTATTTCTATTCTTTCTAAATAAAGTTTTTTAGATCACACTCACCAGTAAAGCATCTATGCCTAAATGAGAAGTTCTTCCCACTCCAACTCCCCAACTCTCCTCCTCCCCCCCCTAAACCCACTGTATTTCTTAAGAAGAATATAAAAACCCCTTGGCTTATGGGGTTTTATGGCATAAACCTGGGCTTGAATTCTTGTTCCCTTTTGTACTTTGAAAGGCTTAAACCAGCACTGCACATTTTTCACTAGCAAATGACTCCTACATCCCCGCTGTTCTGCTGCAATCCATCGGTTTCATGGGGTGCAGCACAAATGCACATACTTGTTATTGTCATAAATCCACTGTGCAGTTTGCCTTCTTTCTGTGATATTCTCCAGGAGACCTGTATGTTCACTTCTAAGTAATGATCTATAGGCGTAACACAGCTTTGAGAGACTGCTGAATCCACACTATGGTTTAATTGTATAATTGTTGATCCATGTTTTCCTGCCATATGCAGCCCTACTTGTCTCTTTTTCCCCTAGCAGATGTAACTAATCACCAACACACCTGTAAGCAATGTTTCCTAGAACGGCCATCACACATTTCTTCTGTAATAAAGGAGTCAGGCTGACTGACAATATGCATATGTATGTCACCTCCAATATAAATACTGCAGGAAAGGTGAGTATGGAGTTCTATGCTAAGAGAAGAAGAACTAAATATGGAAATATTAATTGGGGAATATCTGTCAGAAAAACAGCATGGCAGAAAATTAGGTGTTACAGAAATTTACAGGTGAAACATGAGCCAACAATGGGATGCCAAAACCAGGAAATGGTATTCTGGGGTATATTAACAAAAATGTCATATATAACACATAGGAGATAATTACCATGCTCCACTCCTCCTCACAGAGGCTTTTACAGGAGGTGGGTGCTGATTTTGGTGGGTGCTGGCTTAGGTCGCTGAGCTCTGAAGAGACTGTAAGAGAGAACGGCAGGAAGAAGAAGTTCAGAAAATAGGACCTAGAGAAAGAAGTTGAAACAACTGGCTGTCCTTGGTCTAGAAGCATGAAAATTCAAGTGAGACATATGCCTTCTAATACAAAAAGGACTATAAAGATTATAAAGAAGGGATTAATAAAATGCTGTATAGTTGTCAGTTCTGCTAAGGGAAATGGCAAAATGAAATTAGTTTAATTTGCAACAAAGGAGAATTCAGACTTACAATTTTGGGGTTTGGTTTTGGTTTAGAAAACATACTGATTTGGGTTGAAAATTCAAAGAACTATCCTAATGCTAAGAGCAATAAAGTTCTTCAACAGCCTTCCAGTAGGAGTAATGATGATAAAATGGTAAAGCTCACTATTTTTAAGGTGGACTTTAAATACACTCTGTAGAACATGCAAATCTAAATAGAATGATACATGGATTTTGTAAAATCAGTACTCCAGTATGTACTGATACAGTTCCCAAAAAGGACACTGCTTATAGTGGTCCTGCTCTGATTTGTCTTTAACTTTTTGGAATCGTGAAGTAACACTTCCTTTTTTGCTCTTTGTAAAGGTCAGGTAGCACTTCATATAGACTTGCCCACATTTCATCAGGGATATCGATGGTGAAATTTTACAACCAAGCAGTATTTCTGGAGCTGCAGTATAGAGTTATAGTGTTAGCCTTACATCTCTCCTTTGCCCTTTTGGTTGTTACAATGTATTGCTGTCTCACAGCGTTTCCACCAGATAAATTTTTTTTAGTGAGCCAGATTCCAAGCTCCTTTATAGCACAATCCATTATCTATACTACAGGTGTGGCCTTTAACATTGCAGCACATGTTATAAGGAAGCCAGAGTCCAACTGGAAATTTGGAATATTTTTCATAAAATAAAACAAGGATGTTTTCTTCTACTTGCTGTCTAACCTATTTGCTAGCAGGAATATCTGAAAATATTGTCTCTAGCTGGCCCATACTGTAGTTGTAAGACAACAGAAGCACTTAAAGTTAAGAGGTTGAGGCAAGAGCTTTGTATGCCATAGATTAAGACCCTGAATGAAGATGAAGGAATTTGTTGACCTTTGCAATCTGCTTCTAGGAGAGTGCCCCCTCAGGAAGGACACTGCTTCGCTGGTACTCCAAACCCCACAGAGAGGGTATCATGGAAGAGCAGGTATGATAGTTGTTGCATGATTGTTTAGAGATAACTTAAATAGTAGCTGCTTTGAAAGAGATGGTTGCTACCCAGCCCATTACTCCATGCCATGCTTTCTCTATGTCTGCTTGTGTTGCCACTCATGTTCATGCACTTTCATGCAAGTGAGGTCAAGGGGCTGCTCTATCTGAAAACAAAGCAAGAAGCAATAGTTTCCAGCCAGATCAACTTTTGCTCTCCCATACACACTAGTGCAAGTGCCAGTGGAAAGGTGGGAGCAGTAACATCTCCCAGGGTACCAGGGAAGGATGAGACCAAATGTTTCAGCTGCTGTCTGCACCTAGACTGGCTTAAAGATGCCATGAAATGCAGACGAATTGGTCTGCTGGTACACCTTGGTTATTTGGATGAACATGGAAGATGCTTAAAGAAGTTTAAGCAGCTTCTGGTTCATCTGCAGGAGGAAAGCAGCCATGTCTACCTTCAAGGCTAGGCAACTCTTCCGTGGAGCCTCCACAAGGCTGCAGAGCTAGGACAACTTGCTCATGTCCCAGAATGGAGCTCTGATGGGTATCATTTCTCTGTGCTTCAGGTGGACACTTCGTTTATAAAATACATAGTATGTACAGAAATTGAAGCTACAATATACTTCTATGACTTATCTTCTTAACTTTTTCTACATTACTAATATATAAATTCCTAATACAATTTCTAGTGTTGGGGGAGGGTATTTCTAGAGGCACAAGGTTCTCTCTGAGTCATTGTTTTTGTCCTTGTTCTCACACTGTGCTGAGAGAAAAGGGAAGAAAGGAAATTATAAACTAAATAGCCTTATGAAGTTACAAATTATAAATGAGGAATCTGATCTGAAGTGTGTAACAGGACATCTTGCCATGCTGCTTTCTCAATCTTTTACTTTTTTGTAAATAACATCTCCTTTCCTAGTCCAGAAAACAGAAGTAAAGCTATGTGACTTGTCATTTTATGAAATGGCTGAATACCTTCTAAGTTCCAGTGGAACACTAAGTAGTGTGGTAGGTGAATTCCTAGTTCTGCTATAATGTATTCTCTTCCTTTTTTTGTCTTAAGTTGTGCAGAAAGCATTTAAACCACCATGACTAATAAGGAATTTTCTAAAGAAAATTGCTCCTGACATATTATTCTTTGTAAATAGGTGTAGTATTCTGCTTAGTCTGATATGAATGCTTGCATTTTGGCATTGCTACAGAGCAAGGTGAGCAGGCTGCCCTGCCATATGCACAGCTCTGGCCTCCAGGCAGCTTTGTAGATTTCTATATCGCTCATTCCTTCCCTGTGTTTTTATTACAGTAACATAGGTTGAGACTTTTTCCACTTGAATGCAAGAAAAATAAGTCTGCCTGCAGTCTTCCTCCTTTCCCAAAACCAAGGCTTCCTCAAGTAGCTGAAAATGAATTCTTGTTTTCAAGCTGAAGACAGGTTATATGCCTGGGCTTTAAGAATTATCACGTTTTTTGATGAGAGGGTGGAAACTTCTATATCTCCAAAGATAATATAGGTACCAAAAAAGCTGATTTTTAAACTTCCATTTAAAGAAGTAAAAGATGAATGCTATTTGCATTCAATAAAGCAAACATATTACTGCAGGACCAAACTCACTTGCATAGGGAAGATAGATGCAATGTTGTAACTATCTGAATGCAATTATGTGCAATACATCTATCTGGAAAATACGCTTTTTAGTTCAAGAGTGAAAGGCCGATCTGTTCTTAGTAATCAAATTCTGTCCCTTAGATTTCATCTATCCTGATTTTTGAGGTTTGTGTATGCATGCAAAATGCAAATACAATTCACTTAAAAGTGCTGAATGTTACCACTTTGGGGGTTATGTGAATGTCTCATCTTTGTGGTCAGTGACAATACCTACTTGATGTTTTTCCTTGGACTTGGAAAATACCAGTCAAGGTAGGCACAAAGAGTATTCTTTCTTTCCTACCATTTTTTACTTCTTGCATCTCCATTTACACACACAGGTGAAGGTTAAAATCCTGTTAAAGCAGGAATTTACAAAAGCACAAGGTTATGTAAGTAAGCATGCAGAAAATGGGTATCTGACTTCATTGTGTCACAGAAATGCCAATTGAAGGCATCTCTGGGAGTCCCTTCAAAGCAGAATTATTGCCAGCCATGGCCTTGCCTGGCTAAGTCCTTTAAAACCTCCAACGACAGAGGTTCCACCATGTGTATTTATTTTCCTTAATGCCCAACCAATCCTATTTGGCAATTGCCTTGTCTGTACCTAGTCACTTACATTGTCTGTAACTACCAAGAAGGGTTTGGTTTGGCTCCATGATCTTTCTAACTGTGCTTCAAATTGCCTTAAACTGCTGTTCCTTTTGTTCCTCTTGATTATCTCTGTAACTACCAAAGAAAGCCTTAAATCTTTTCTGTCTGCACTAGACCTGTGCTATCTCTCTGTGCTAGCCAGCACTTAACACAGCTGCAATCTGTAAACTGGTAAATTAAATATTAGCCTGGACATTGAATAACTTAGAACTGCCTGTATTGGGGAGGTTTGGGACTGACTGCACACCCTCCACAACATGCTAACTGCTAAAGAAACAAATATACACATGAAATTCCTGATCTTAAATATTTGCTAATTTGGAGACAGATTATGGTTTGTTCTGGCAAATGGCCAAGCCTGAGCAGTACTAGAAGATTTCCCTGCACCTTCCTTGCACAAAAGTGAGCTTTCCAGCTCTAAGACTCTTATGCAGTGTTTGCAAAGGGGGCTTGAGCAGAACATTGGGATCCTTGCTTCAAAACTTTTGACTCTACCTAAGATGCCTGAGCTGAGTGATTTAAAGTTCATCAGTCTTTTCACAGGCACTGGAGTGGGCTTCAGACCGAGAGAGAAACATTAATTTTCTCAGAGGATAGTCCAATAACTTAATATTGGGGCTCTTGAAAATTTTGTGGGGACTGTGGTCATGTTCAAATCCACAGTTTACCATCACCTTAGAAACACCCTCAGAAGCAGTTTGGCATCAGCCCAGAGCTAGAAATTAACTGTTACAGGAAATTGGTAGTATACAAAAAGAATGCTAGCTAGACACAGTAGCATGCAATAGGGCATAATAGTAAATTTAGCACATCACATGACACAGTTTCTTTAGAAATATATTTTCAGAAAAATATTTTTCCACCTGCCTTGCACCTGCTTTTCTAAGGGGAGGGCAAGGATTGTGTAGGTGCTGTAGGCATGGGATCATATGTGGCATCCTGTAATTTTGTTAACCTTCACCTTTATTCAAATACAGGAATCTCTGCAAAATATTAAATCTGGATGAATAAAGAGGTATAAATGTTTGGCAGTTCAAGCTCTGAACCTAGAGAATCCAAACTGCATTTATTTCAGGATCAGTGTCTCCCCACTGGAGCTCCGGGTTTCGCTGTAGAAGTTTTGAGCTCATTTCATTGTCACCACAAAGCTGTAATCCTCCTGCTTTTTATTTTAAGGGAAATCAGTTGTGACTTCCTTTAAAAAAAATCTGACAGATTGGTTTTTATAGCTGGAGAAGCAGACTGTCTTCTTTGCCTAGAGGTTGTGAAGACAGAATAATTTTACATTAGATTACAAAAGAAAAATGAAAATTGCTTCTTCTAGCTCTTGTCTTTGTAAACCCATCTAAAGGAATATTTTCCTTCCATTCTTAGTAACATACACACACATATATATTTATATGTACAGTTAAAACTTAAAATCATCTTGTCCTGTCAGTTTTCTTTGTTCAGCTTTCAAACCTTCCACATTACTAACAATCCTTTATCTGCCTGTGCAGTGCTTTGTTATTAAAGGGGGGGGGGGGGCTTCCAAAAAACTGTGGCCCTAACAGCTCAGGGAACAATGCTTGTTGCGACTGGGCTTTGCTCTACCTTTAGAAATTCACCTAGACTCTATGCAACAAAAATTTGCTTTGCAAATAAATAAAAAATGTCCATCAAGCCACAAATTTACATCTGTGTCAGAAATAAGACCTTTATTCTCTCTGGCTTTTGTAACCCTGAGAGAAATAAAAAGTGTTACATTCAGATACAAAAATAAAGCAAGTCCCCAAATTCATATTTACCGTTTCCACATTTATATTAGGATATATGTGTTTACTATGAGACCCCTATTCAGTTAACTAAAATATGTTTAATTTCCTGATCAAAGGTTTTCTTCTACTATTTTATTCTGAATATGTACCCCTTCAGATTATTTTTCTATTCATTTGCAGTAACAATCGTAGGATTAGACTTCCAGGCAACTGTATCATACAGTGTTTATGAATAGAGAATATAATTAAGAAATTTATAAGCAAAAATCAGGAAAATGAAAGAACCTTACTAAGACAAGAAAAAAAGAGCAGTTATCCCATCTCCTTTCCTTTTTTTTTAGATTAGACTTGTGCTGTTAAGGATCCTGTGCTGCTTCTCATGAAAAACAGAATTCGATATTACTGGCCAAATTCCAACTGCAATTTGCCTGACTAATTGCTCCTTGCATTCTTAATTGGGAGAAGCATTCCTGAGTTTCCAGTCTTGTCTAATTTACTTTTATGGTGTCCTTAATTCAGTGTCCTTAATTCAGTGTAAACCAAGCATATCCTTCATCAAGAGGTGATTGATCTTTGAAGGTAGGTGATGATACACTTACATATGTGAAGCAGTCACATATAGCTTGCAGTGTAATTTCACAGTTATTGCCTCTGAATACCCTAGCAAAGTAATGCTCCCCTCCTATGACTAGATTTGATCCATTCTGTGGAAACCACCCTAAGCAAAACCCTCTCTTCCATGCCTCAAAAGTGCATGTAGGTAAGAGAGGAGTTAAACCCTTTATTTATAGATCAGGAACAGTGGTGAATTGCCAGGGAGGCCTGAGTTACCCAGAGCCCTCCCATCTCTTTGTCCAGTGCTGCAGAACTTGATCTTATGAGGAAGAGAGACAGATGGCAGCTGGGTGCTCAGTACTGCAGAGTAAGCTTTCTGGTCTCCCCTTAATCAGCAGTGGAGCAAGCTCTGCTGATGTTTCATGCATCTCCTCCTCTTCTCCTTTCAGTCTTTCTGAGGGCCTGGCATGGAAATAATAGAATCTGCACTTGTTAGGCGTACCAGCTTGCTGACCTGAAAATGAAATTCTCTCACTGTTTGTTAAATTCAATCAAGCTACTTGAAAGTTGATGCTACCAATTACTCCTGTAGTTCTCTTTACTTACTAGGTTTGATACTTTTGTATATGTGAAATGCACAAATATCAGCAGACATGTTAGAGTGTGATAGTTCAGTACAGAAACACAGTTGTAGAAATTACAGTGATGCATTTAGAAATGTGATTTCTAAACAGACAAAGTTCTTAAGTTAGGCAGCTAGTCACAGGAAACATGACAGGAGAGCACAATGAAGAGACCTAACTGGCTGCTGTTGCAACAGCAACTGCTGCTGCTGCTCTTTGTGAAATTCAGGGGAGCTCTGAGGCAATACAGACTTTAGCAGGACATTTCTGAGTAGTGAGAACACACAGCTGAGAAAGTATCTGCGTTTTAATGAAAGCTTAGCCACTGATTTGTATTTTGAGTTCCGGAAACATAGTTATTCTACCTTTGCCTCCATTCTTTTTCTGTGAAATTGGGGTAAAAATACAGTTCCTCTTTCAAAAAGACACTGTATAATACTTTTTGGCTGTGTTTCCATGGCAGATCTGACCTAATGTCCTTTTTTCCTGGACTTGCTACTTGCAAGGATTACAAGCGTACTATCAAGGGCAGTGCTTAGGTTGCAGTGTAGATGTGTCAAAGCTTTCAGGCTCCTGAAAAGAGAGTACTGCAGTACTAAGTAATGTTAATCTCTCAGGTGAATCACCCTTTCTCCTCTTCATGCATTGCTGCTTTATGAATTGCTTGCTACTGCAAGACAGTGCTGTGATAACCTTCCTTCCAATTCCCCACTCTCACCTCGGTTTTGGTGCCCCATAATTAGCATGGTTTATTGTCCCTGTAGAGAGAGTAACACTGACCTTTTCTATTCTGCTCTGTGTTCTTTGTCTCTTCCTCAGTTCATTTACTTTAGGAATAAAATGCTATGACTCAAGACAAGAGTTATTTACAACATCTGTTTGAAGGCAGTTTGACAAGGCATGGGTAAATATAGAACTTGCGAAGTACCCTACACAGATTCGTAAGTGACTGCTTTACAGGCTTTGAAGTCAGGCCCATTCTTTCAAAAATGGATATTTTCCATGGTATAATTGGGTCTGATTGTCAGCAAGAATCAAAAAAGTGTTTTCATTTTGACCTATTGTTTGAGGTTATTCCATGTCAGATGTGATAAATTCATGGTACAATGTATTCTCTGTGATGTGGTAAGTTGCATAACAGAATCTACATGTATTAAACACCGAGTTCAAACGAATAATATAATAATACAATGCTAATTTCAATAAATTAGGAGGAGCAGGATACATCTGTGGGCTTTTCTTCTAAACATATCTTACTCTTTTTTTCCTTAAGAATCCCATTCAAGTGGGTTTTCAGTAAATGCAACTTGTACCTGGAGTATTTAATTTGCCACAAGCAAGATTTTATAGGCAAGGTACTGACTTGGTCACACACCACGACTCAGCATGTGCTGATATCCTGTGTGCTTAATGGTGAATGAACAATCAACACACAAAACTTTACTTTCAACAAGCATAGTGTTTCATTGTATGTAGGAACTTCACTTTCATTAATCCATTGCCTCTATTTTTCACTGACGAACAAAAGCAGACATAGCAGCCATATTTAAAGGGAGTCTACAAGAAATCTAGAGAGGGACTCTTTATTAGGGATTTAGTGATAAGTTTTAAACTGAAAGAGGGGAGATTTAGATTAGATATTAGGGAGATGTTCTTCACTATGAGTGCAGTGAGGCACTGGAACAGGTTGCCCCCAGGAGTTGTGGCTGCCCCATCCCTGGCAGTGTTCAAGGCCAGGTTGGATGGAATTTTGAATAATCCGGTCTAGTGAAAGGTGATCCTGCCCACAGCAGGGGGGTTGGAACTGGATGATTGTTAAGGCTCCTTCCAGCCTAAACCATTCTGTGATTCTATGACTAAACAAATATATTTGCAATGTATTCGGGCAAACTTTTCCCATATGAAAAATTGCTTAACTTATCACTGGAGTGCATGTAAAGTACTATCAGTCAGGTGTTTATCTCAGTAATAGCACTGTATTTCCTTAGCAATGCTCCATAAATACATTGCCATAACTGAAATTACTATCTGGTTCAAAAACAGGAATAGAAACATACTTGAAAGGCTGAAAAAATATCTTAATATATGTTCTTAATGCTGTCAGGAGCTCAACTCTAAATTTTTAATTAATGCTATTTTTGATATTTACTTTCTTCAACTTAAAAAAGGGGAAGAAGAGAAAAAATACATCTGTATTTCTTTACAGAAACCTGAATAAAACCAAAATGCTTTGGGTCAGCTTTACAACTTGTGAAAAATCAATGTTGCTTCAATTACTCCATTGACTTCAATGTACTGATGTTGATTTACAGTAGTGGGGAGCTACACAATGATTAATAGCAAGAGTACCTTGGACTTGGATAGTGCTTTCTATCTTGAGATTCCAAATTACTTGTCAAACCCTCTCTCTGTTTTACAGTTTGTGAAGATGAAGTATTGTATTTAGGACCTCATAAACACTTTTAATTTGAAACAATTACAGAATTATTCAGATGAATGTCTTATTAACAAGTCTTATTTAATTTTCTTATTTTTATGTAAATCATAAAAGCAAGAGAATTGCCTGGAAGCAGTTGGAATTGTTTGTGAACAGTCCTTTCAAGCAGTGTAAAACCTTTTTAAAACTCAAACACAGCTTTCAATCCTGCTGTCATGTTGCAGACAAGATGAGTAACTGTCTTAGGTCTAAAACCTTGGCAAGATACCATACAAACTATCATCCCTTGAGATGATCCAGGTTACTTATTTACGGCTCCCTCTGTGCTCCCTTCAGTTTGCTGCATAATTGTAGTGATTTAAGTCTGGTCAGCCATGCAGTTAGCTCACTCACTCCCCCCTGTTTCTTCCCCCCAGCTCCTGGGGAGATGGGAAGGATAATCAAAAGAATGCAACTCCCACAGGTTGAGATAAGAACAGTTTAGTAACTAAAGTATAACATAAATCACTACTGCTACCACCAGTAATAATAATGACAAGGGAAATACTGGGAAAGAGTACAACTGCTCACCACTCGATACCCAGCCCAATCCAGCAGTGAACCCCTCACCCTTCTGGGTTGCTGCCCTCTGTTTTACCATTGGGCATGACGTGGTGTGGTATGGAATACTTCTTTGGTCAGTTTGGGTCAGGTGTCTTGTCTCTGCTTCCTCCTGGCTTCCCCTCCTCCCTGGCAGAGCATGAGGCTCAGAAAGTCCTTGGTCAGACTAAACATTACTAAGCAGCAGCTAAAAAACATTGGTGTTATGAGCGCTGTTCCCAGGCTGAAAGTCAAAACCACAGCGCTGCACCAGCTACTAAGAAGGACAAAAGTGACTGCTACTGCTGAAGCCAGGACAATAATACAAAAATGTCCAGCCATTTGTTTCCTCTAGTAGAATTTTTTCTTGCTCCCACTAAGCTTTTGTTAATTATTTTTGGGGCAGAGGAGGGCTCTGTATCACTTTATTGATTCCATAGCCATTTTTTACATGAACTATAACGTATTGCAGACTCATGTTCAACTTTCTATGGCTATTCCAAGGAAAGAGGAAATAAAGATGATCCTCTCTAAGGCCTGGGTAGGGAACATACATAATTACGGTTGCTATGATAGGTGTACAAATCCTCCAGCTAGCAGCATTAAAGCTTCCAAAGGATTCCCTATGGAAAGCAGAGGCTGCCCAGGATGCTTGTCTGTTGATGCCCTGCACCTGATCAGCACAATCTGTCTTCACCATACTGAGGGGCATGGAGTTACAGCATGCCAGATTCCATATGATGTATTTTCCTCTAATGCATAATTGCCTACATTGTTGTAGTCCTTTAAATTTTAGTTATTTCTGCTTTACTTAACTTTGGTGAAGGGACAAAAGCCGTAAGAGATTCATTGGAATGCTAACTAAAAATGTTTAAAATTAAATCTTATTGTATTCAATAAACTGTTTGCAAGTTGGAAGCACAAAACTCCACAGTCAAAATCCTCACTCTCTGTTCAATAATTGTTTGCCATGCGTATGAATGACACAAATCTTCCAAAACAGTAATTGCACATGTAATGGTATGTAAATAGTAGTTACTTCTACATCTGTTAGAGCACAGAAAATAATTTAATGGAACTCCACATAACTTCCAATAAAATTACATCCGTTTTAAGTACCCCTATTTACAATTTGTTTCTTAACATTGGAACATTTTTGTCTTGTTTTGTAAATTAGTCTTCATGGATTAGCACAGCCATCTGGCTAAAGTGCTTTAGGAATCTGCTTTGCAGAGTGCGCCCTATGAAACTGTTTCCCTTTAATTATGGTTATTAGGTACTGCTGAATGTAGACTAATACCATCAGAAACTGGCATGCCAGGCTGTGACTTTTATGTTTTGGACCTTTCTTTAGATTTGCTCTGAAGAATATGTTTGGATTTATAATATCAATGTTTTGGAAGAAGCACTGCTTCTGAATAATCGTGTTTTTTAAGAACCTGGGGCGTAAGCCAGCTGCAAGTAGATGCTGAGGTTATTCAGAGACTTATGGCAGACAGTACTGATCAGTCAGTCAGATGCTGAATGAAGCAGGGCTTTGTCAGATAGTTGGCTCTGAATTATATTTTTAACTACAGAATGTGATACCAGGAGTAGTGGTAGAAATTAAGAAAATAACCTCAGGAAAGGGATGGGGCAGTTAGAAGCTCTGTAGGAGAGGTGCAGTGCAGAGGACAATTGTGGAAGGTTAAATCAGTGGATGCCAGCAAAAATAGGATGATTGTTCAGAAGGTAGCTTGATTTTGGGTAACATTGCCGCATGATTTTAATAGCTTCCAGCTAGCTCAAGTAGAAAAAACTAACTATATAAGTTTATAAAAAGTAACATTATGGCTTCTAGAAATAAAAAATACATTATTGTGCATTTAGGAGTACTCAGACTGCATAAATTTATTCTTATAAATCAGGTAGCTAAATTAGAGGGGTAGTCTTTGTAGATTACTAATGGAAAGGGAGAGGAAAGAAAGAACTGGGAGTGGAAGGCTCCTTAAGAGTAATTCAGAGCCCAGTTTACATGCTACATTTGTCTTCATAAGGACTTCCTCTCTCTCTTTACTGACTATATAGGAAGCTGTAGGACATGAACAAAACTTCTAAATTAGTCATTTAAAGGAAAATATGTAAATACTCATCAAAGAGTATAGAAAGACTTTAGAAAAAATGGAGTCTGCAAACAAAAGGAGAAGAGAAACTGATAATTTGGGGAGGTGATTCAGGACATAATAAAAGACCAAATTATAATGGGGCATAGGATAAAAATCTGAAAGCATACATAAGAGCTCAAGCGCAACAAGCAGGCTAAAATTAGCCCATTGCAAAATAACCAGAATCTGCTATCAAGCAATTATTTTGTCCAGAGCAACAGTTGTAGAGAACAGACAATGCTCCAACAATACAGTTCTGATAACGGAAGTATGAGGCAGGAAGACATAGGGAGGACAAAGTAAGAATGTAAAAAACTAGCACATGCTGTGGTAAGTAACACAAGCTAAACTTGGCTTGCTAGTCATAACATAAGATAGAGGAACTTCAGTGAACTATATGACTTTGTGAATCTGGAAGTACTAGCGGAGCATGCTGGTGTACATAAAGAGAAAAAGAATGACAGCAGCAACTGTAGTTCAGAAAAAAATGCCATCATAGCAAAACCCAATGCTTACAGTAGAAGATGGAGACATGAAAGTAAACAGAATACTTCTTCATCCATTGCAATTGGACAAAGATGGGTAAGACAGTATAGTGCCCTCAAAAGTAATGGGGCACTGAAGTAAAGATTGACAGCAAAGAAACTACTTTAAGCCCCTACTTCCATCTCCATGAGGCATTTAATTCACAATAGTATTTAAAGTACCCAATACTGACTTTAAAATTATAGCAAGTTCTTGCTCATATAAAGAGTTTGATCTCAGTTCAAGTTCAAAACAGAACAACTGAGGAAGAATTTAAGGGTATCTTCCAAGGCAAAAGGAAGCTGTTCACAGAGCAGGGCTGAAAGGGTCGTGCTGGATCAGAGTTTGAGACCCCAGCAAAAGCCCATGGTAAAGGATATGCTAAAATAATGTTTGAAATGCTTTTTCCTGAGGGAGTGATGGGACAAATAGAGGGAATAACTTTTCACTTTTAAAGAAGAGATGAAACACTTCACTGAAGTAATGCTTCAAATAGCAAAAAATACATAAATATATAAAAAGGAATACTTTCTACTGTTTACACAAGAAAAAATTCTAGATGAAATAATGCCAAATATTTTTTCTCCTTCCTGTATCTGCAGGTTTCTGTCAGATTCTGTTAGCAAAGGAGTGCATATTAGCATATGCTTAAATACCTGTTCTATGTTTGCCACACATCACCACATTTGTTTTTTTTGGCATGAGGTGTTTCACCACAAATTCTGCATACTGCTTTTGATGTAGAGTGGAAAAGTTGGCATAGAAGTTGGCTTTGATCTAGGAGAGACCATCTGAATGGTTTCACATAAAAATTGGGGTAGCAACATGGTTACTGGGCCAAAGCTGAACAAACACAAACGTCAATTCATTATAATAGAATTGGCATGCTGGAATTAGCAAATGCCACAACATATATAGATACTCCCTGAGGTATTGTTCTTCATCAGTAATTCTTTGCAACAGAGGAGTTTAAGTAGTCATCAGAAAGGAAATTGCTGTATTAAAACTCATACCTTCCTTAGTTTGCCTGCACAAGCAATCTGAGGGCAGTGCTCTGCCAGGCAGCTGGTACTGCAAGATGCCTGGAACAGAAAACTTAAGGGAATTTATGATGCTAAAAGGTGATTACACTCTGTCCTATGGGAAATGGACATGGATAGTTTAGAAGGTTACCAATGCAGTCCTCTTACAATCATATCATCAAGCCCAGAGGCTGCTAATTTATTTCTCACTAGCTAAAACTGATAGATATGCATAAAAAAATAGACATGGAGACTGTCCTCAGTTCCTGGGAAGAAAAAAAAAACAAAACCCACAAAAAAAAAAAAAAAAACAACCAAAACAAACACAAAACCAACACAGAACACTGATCCTAGTTTCCTAAGTAAATATGGTACATATATTGTCCTCTCTGCTGATTCCTAATCCAGTAACTTCTGAAAATGTTGACAGGCCTCAGCTGAGCGGCCTGACAGAAGTCTGACAGAGTAGCAGTTGTCTCAAAGATATCAAGTTATTGTCTAAATTTTGTGAAACTGGGTACTTGTGTCAAGAAGGGAGATGGTATTAGTCTCTTCATTGAGGAAAGATTAATTCACGAATTCAGCCTTCATTAGATGCCAGAGAAACCATGAGAGGGACATTATGAATGCTCCAGACAAAAGAAAAGCCTAAGCAGCTGGGAATCCAACCACAAGACAAATCCGTAGGCTTCATTAGTTTTGGTGCTCATGGAAGTAGTTGTTATATATGGGATGCCACTACTCGCTGAAACTGCCCATTAATGACTTTCTGCTTTAGGCAAAAGCAGCTTCACAAACAGATCATTTTTTCACCTACCAAAATATCACCTTCAAATTGAATACAAAACTGGGAGTGGTTTGTTGTTAAAAAAGATAAAACAAAAAACACAACCTTTCTGAACATCGGATAGAGATAGCAGAATGAGGTCAAGGGCTATGTTACCTACAGGCTAACAGCTTAAAAAAGGAACTGGGTTCTTACAAAATGCAGGTTTGACTCACAGAGTGCCTGCCGAGAATGGGTTCCCACAATAGTAATTAAGACAGATGCACAGAACACGGTATTTCCAGTCGCCAGTTAATTGGAAGGCCTCAGTAATAAGAGGAAGATGGTACTTAAAGGCACTGGGTTGGTGGTTCTGAGGACACTACAGAGAAAAGAAAAAACTTCTAAAAGCTATATGGAGGTCATTTAGGGATTTAAAAATCTATGGGAAGAGACAGATGGTTTTATACTGGCCTCAAATGAACATTGACATTAAAGTAGTTGTTAGAGCTCTGTGAAAAATACAGAGCAAGTCAAGTGAAAGAGCCCATTTTGATGGCACATGAAAAATCGGTTTCCTCAAGCAAAAGACACGGTCCTGTGTTCTTTCGTGGGCATGTCACTTCCTTTTTTCTGGTTTGGTTTTGTTTTCTCGTCAGTCTACAATAGTAATTAATGTATAGAGTGTATGATCTTCTTTGCAAATGGAATTCCTGAATCTCTAGAACCTTCTGTAGAGACAAGGAAATGGCATTTTCTGTGCTCGAAGCTAGAGTTGTGCAGGTACTATCTTGTAGCTACACTTCTTTCTTTTTTCTTAAACTTTTGTGAGTGCTGTCAGGTGCAAATATCATGTATTAGCTAAAAAAGTCTTCAAAGAGATGCCGTGTAATGGATGTTGAGCTGAGGTTTTGGAAACAAAGAATTTTCAGTTCTCAAGCACTTCTTTTCTGGCTACTAGAAATGATAGACAAAAGAGTGAGTGGAATCATAAACCAGACATTTTCTTTTTAACCTTGGCCTACACAGTAATGATGGGTTCCCAATGGATGGGCTCTGACTTTAATGACTTGCACATGACTCACACAGACTACAACAAAACACACTGGAATCCTTTCAGAGCAGCACAGTTTTCCCACAAAAACTGCACACACAAAAATAGTCTATGAAAATTACTGTTTTCCTTGCTAAGCTGTAGAATATGCAACATAGCCTCTGCGACTATGGATAATTTATCTGACTTCTACTTTTATAGTATGTATCTTATAGAAACCTTTACAGTTTGATTTTTGTTCTCTTCCCAGCTATGGTCAACTGTGAATCAATCATAATTTTGAGATACTTTCATAAAGGAATACCCACTTCTGCATATCCATTTTGCCTTTTGAGGAATTTGAATGCTATTAGGGCTGTAAAATTAAAATCAGATTCTGGACAACATGGATTTTACCTCAGTCTCTGACTGATCTTAAATGCTTTCATTTGTGGCATTAAAGGCTACTGAGATATTTTGCTATCTGCAAATAGGCAGTATCAAACACTCATCAAGTATGAAATCAAATTCAAAAGAAGGCAAATGCTGAAAAAAAAAAAAAGGAAATAATTGAGTAGTATTTTTCATGGGTTTGGTGATCCTGAATCAAGAGATTGTTCTGTGTTCAGTATTGTATATAGTATTGCATTCATATGTCTATTTTATGCTAATATACACAGCTGTCCTAGACAAGGCTCTAGATACCTTTTTTATTTAGTTTTCTTCATATTTTTAGTTTAATTCCATTTCTTTCAGACAGAAACAAAATCAAGTTCAAAATTCTCTTCTTTCATTACCAAGGACATAACTTTTTCATTATGTTTCTTTCTGTTCCTTAACTTCTATATATTATTTTTTTTGTCTGTTTCATTTCCTCTGCACTGCCTTGGTTTCCTAGATCCTCAGCTCACTACTGGCTGCTCAAGTTAGTTTCCCAAATAGCAAAAGACAAACAACCTCTTTCTCCTCCTACAAATTCACCTCCCCAAATCCTTGCAGTTTTCTCTCTTCGCTAACATCCTCATGCTCCACAAGCTTCATCCCTTCACTTCAGAAGCACTGTAGTGCCTGTAAGCTGCAAATGTGGCTATTGGAGCCTTTCATGTATATCTGTACTCTGTATCCTTAAAGATGTATAATATTTGTGACTTTTTGGATTGTTTACTTACACTAGTTTAATCGAATAATGTATTGTTTCTACCAGCTCTTTTAGCAGTTTCATTATCTGCTGTAAAGGCAACTATGGCTAATTTTGATGGGGTTCTGTGAATAAAATACTTTTTTTTCATGAGCTTATTAAAAATATTTGTAATAAGCCGTCTACTTAGCATGTCTCAGCTTTCAGAAAATTATTATTGTTCTTCTTTTGCACTCAAAAATACACTAGGCAAGTGTCAGTTTGGGAGCCGATTCATGCAAACAAATTCATTCACAACACAGTATCATGAGCTTTGCCTCTTGTCTAACAAGTTTCTAATCCTGCTAAGAACATGTCATATAACTGTGAGACATTTCGGAAAATCAATTGTCACACTTCATCCATTTCTTGAAACTGGCAATTTTTTCATTGACTTCATGAAACAATCAGTATTACCCCTTTGGGGAAACAATGACAATGCAAGATAACTAACCTTTCACACTAGGAAGGTATTAATCAAAGTACATGTGCATATATCCATACAGATATATATGTGTATACCCACACATGTATATATTTTTAGCAGGAACACGTTTTTGTTGTTGTTGGTTTTGTTTTTGGTTTTTTTTTTTTTAATAGGAACCATTTTTCCCTTTAAATGACAAAATAGCTTCCCCTCCCATGAGTGTGCTGTCTTTGACACAAATACACAGGCTAAGCAGATAATCTGTGAGCTAATTTCCCTTCGCTGTGAAAGAAGCCATTACCTACTCCATACCTCCTCACAGAAAAAACACTCTATGCCACCAGGGTGGCAGAATTCTGTGTCAAAAGGTCCTTCCTTTATTGTAGGAGTGATAAGTACTGGATCTGTCAAGTGACAAAATCACTGACGTTGACCTAAATTCTCCCTAAAACATGGCACAGAGAGAGAACCCACACACTGCATTAATTTTTCCATACCTACTCTATCTATAGTTTCTTACTATGACTTTTCTCAGGAAAGGATAAGCATATTCACAGAAAGGAATATCAGTAACAAGTGGTGTCCCTCAGGAATCGGTGTTCGGACCAGTCTTGTTCAACATCTTTGTCAGAGACATGGACAGTGGGATTGAGTGCACCCTCAGCAAGTCTGCCGATTGCATCAAGCTGTGTGGTTCGGTTGATATGCTGGAGGGAAGGAATGGCATCCAGAGGGACCTTGACACGCTTGAGAGGTGGGCTGATGCCAACTTGATGAAGTTTAACCATGACAAGTGCAAGGTCCTACACCTGGGTTGGAGCAATCCGAGGTACAGCTACAGGTTGGGCAGAGAAGAGATTCAGAGCAGCCCTGTGCAGAAGAACTTGGGGGTTGGGGATGTTGGTTGATGAAAAAATGAACATGAGCCGGCAGTGTGCGCTTCCAGCCCAGAAAGCCAGCTGTGTCCTGCGCTGCATCAAAAGGAGTGTGACCAGCAGAATGAGGGAGGTGATCCTGTCCCTCTATTCTGCTCTCGTGAGACCTTACTTGGAATACTGAGTGCAGTTCTGGTGTCCTCAACATAAAAAAGGACATGGAAATGTTGGAACAAGTCCAGAGGAGGACCACAAGGATGATCAGGAGACTGGAGCACCTCCCATATGAAGATAGGCTAAGAAAGTTGGGGGTGTTCAGGCTGGAGAAGAGAAGGCTGCGTAGAGAACTCATAGAAGCCTTCCAGTATCTGAAGGGAGGCTATAGGAGTGCTGGGGAGGGACTCTTCATTAGGGACTGTAGTGAGCAGACAAGGGGTAACGGGTTCAAACTTAAAGAAGGGAAGTTTAGATTGGATATGAGGAAAAAATTCTTTAAGGGTGTTGAGGCACTGGAATGGGTTGCCCAGGGAAGCTGTGAATGCTCCATCACTGGCAGTGTTCAAGGCCAGGCTGGACATAGCCTTGGGTGTCATAGTTTAGTGTGAGGTCTCCCTGCCCATGGCAGGGGGTTTGGAAGTATATGATCTTAAGGTCCTTTCCAACCCTAACTACTCTATGATTCTATGATTCTATGTCTAAAAAAAGGTTTCTTTCCCTTTTATGGCAGAGCTGGAAATTTCTGACCTATCTCAATTTGTTCATTATATTTCTATGTAACTGGAATCACTACAACTTGATATCTGTTCCTCTTCTTACAATAAATTCCATGCATGCCTCAAGTTCTAGGGAAGAGTAACTTCAACTACGTTGTTCAATTAGAGTTTTGATTTTGTTAAAAGTAATAAGCAACATTTGAAAATATGAATCCATGTAATTAGCTTATGAACTCTTTCCTATGTTCATGAAAGTTGTAGACCCTAAGCCTGTTTTTAAATACAAAATAAGAAATATGCACACTGAAGATACTGAAGATAGACCAGTTTGAAGATATTGTAGAAGAAAATGTTACTAACTAGTGACTTATGTGAGTTCTAAGGGCAACTGTCTTTGCTTCTGTTTTGTTGGCAATCCTGTTGGCTGACATTTAGAACAGAATGTAATTGTCTTAACTGCAAATACTTTCAATTGAAAGGTAACAGTCTGTCAAAACGCCTTCCTGAAAAATATGCTCATAAAATTGTGCATTGAGACCCCTTTTGTGTTCGTGTTCCTTTGTTTCAGACATTCATTTGCTAAATACTGGGACATTGATTCCTAGAGACTACATTTTTTTGAAGTAAATACAACTGATAGTTATCAGATGTTATCTTCTCAAACAAGCCTTTTAACAATAATAATTGGGAGACATGGTATTTAGCAGCAAACAGTACTTCTCAGTGTATATCAGAAGATACAGACATATATATTTCTTCTTTCTAGGCTATAAGCAAATTCTGTATTCAATTGCTGATAAGAATATTGTGAATTAAATTTATACTAATTTTAACAGATACTAGGATGTGGAATAATATAAGTTCCATTCCCTGAGATCAAATAATGCTAAAACTCAACTACTGCCGAAAGCTTTAAGCTCTTCTTCTGGGGGAAAAAAATAGAAAAAAGAAAAATACAATTGATACATTTTTTTTTTTTTTGTATTACACCACTTTGTGTTTTGTGGAACTGACTTTTATTATTACAAAAATGTAAAACCTTCCTACATGTACATACATTTTTTTAATTGTAGTTATTGGTTGTTAGACACATACAAAAAATAGCTATTATGTCAAGTCATTCTCCGTATTTTAATCTGTTTAAATCCTGACCCATATTTTTAATATCCTGGCAGTTCTGAAAGGGCAGTGAGGAAAGGAAAACAGCTTTAATCTATGAGCATACAGTGACAGAAGTAGGAGAATACTAGTGAGAATTTAATTTCTGAAAGCTTTGGTTGTAGACCACAAGAGCACATTTTAACAGCATGAAAATAATCAATGAAGACTTCATTCTACAAGCACCAAAGGAAGTAAAATGTTCAGAAACGGAATCGATGACCTAGAAAACAAGTTCACATTCAAAGGTAATTTGATGTCAAGGGCTTCTGAAAAAGTGGAGACAGGGATTTCTTTCTGCTATCAATTATAAACAAATTGGTTATGAAATTGATTTCATAGGCTTCATAAGGAGCTGATACATGTCCCAGCAAGAATAGGTCTGGTTTGGTCTCAAACAGGGAAGGTTTCAGAGTAGGAAATGCAAATTGACACAGTTATTTGTCTAACAAAAAAAAAGACTGGAAGTGTCTGAGTTGAAAGCTATGAAGCGATTCTGGGGAGTAAGAATAAGAATTTCTTCTTATGCTTTTTCATATAACATGAAGTATTGGCCTCGGGCACTTTGCAGCATATGGGCATCAACAAGTACATGTTAAACATGCTGTCTACCCCTGGACTAAATCCTCAAGAAACAGAACTTAAGTCTATGGGAATCTTTGGTGTGATTTGGTGTGACTGGTTTTATGTTCCTAAAATGTTCCAGACCAGATACCCCAAGATTGAACTGACATCCCTAACTTTTCTTTTTTTTTTTTTTTTTTAATTATTTTTATAATTTTGTCAAATTAGGGATAACCACCAGATAATGCTTCATAAACAGTCACCTTATGGACTGTTGGCTGCATGGACAATCTTATCACATTATTCTGACTGTGTTCATTGTATTGGTAAAGGTGGACCAGCAACTGTGGGAAGCATGTCAATCTCTGATGAGCACTTTTTCCATAGAAGCTGGTAAAGCAGCTTGGACAGTGCAGAGCAAAGGAATGTTCTTCAAATAGTTCAGACAGAGGCATGATATATATGAGAATAGTAAAAGAATCCTTCAAGTAGAAAAGAAAATCTTTGCGTGTTTATTGATGTATTATGGTGTTTCCCCTAAGCAACAATCACTGTCAGAATAGCTCCTTAATTCTATGCCTCCCTCCATGCTTCTCAGTTGGAAGATCATCATCCATGTGAGTAATGTGCATTTGCAATGTGACCAGCAGCCTTGACAGTGACAAGAAAGAAGCTAGACACTACCATTGTGTTCATGCACAAAGCAATTTTATCCAGCAAGGAGGCAGCAGAAACGACTGGCTATGGTCATGTGATTCCACTCAGTTTTGTTTCAAATCATCCTCAAATGCATCTGTGCTGATCTGGTCCTTGGTTACTCAGTTTGATATAGAATACAAAGAGACAGTCAGAAAACAGAAAAAAAGGATAGCAGAACTCAAGTAACAAGGGTGTGATATGTGCTTTCCAGTGCTTTTCTCTAAGGATTTGTGTTAGTGGAAAATAAACCTAACCTGGCAGCCTGTAAGAGGAAAGGCTGCTGCCACTCCATGCTCTGGGGTCCAACCAGTAGTGAGGCTGAACATGTGTTTCAAGTAGACATGTGCGCACAGAGCACATGTATACACCACAAATATATATTTATACACTGCTGGCCATATAGATCACAGACAGACATAGAGAGCACTCACACATATGCTGACAGCACCCACCAGGCTCATTCTGCTCCCTGTTCCAGCTGAGCAGGACGGAGGTCCAAGAAGTGGGGATACATATACATATGTATAAGGAGGAGCCCTCCAGCAGAAGGACTTAGGCGATCTGTCCAATAGCCACCCCTGGATCCCTTTCTCCCCACTTGCTGCTACCTTGGCATATGATCTCTGGAGGCTGCAGCCCCACTCCAGCTGCTGGTACAGACCATCGTGCACACATACACACACACAGAGGTGTCCAGGACTACCCTCTTACAAACAGCCATCCCGCTGTGATCTTGTACCTACAGACATGCAGCTACTCTCATACCCAGAGATGGCCCTCAAAGATCTCCAAACCTATCCTGATACCCATCCCACTTTACCTACTCATTGGCTTATCTGGCATTATCTTTGCTAGCAGTCAGACCCGTACTCATTCCTGCATCACAGACCAACCTTCACCCCATACATACAAAGAGTAAAGAGTTCCTTACTGGAAAACAGTTAAAGGTGGAGTTTAGTAAGGAAACAGGATAGACTGTGATGGTGAGGTTCAGGGCATTGCCAGACAAGCATCTTAACTACACAGATGAACTCTTACCCATACTTGTTACTGACCTCTTAAATCCCACTTTTGTCCTACCTTTGGTTCCTCCCCTAAACATGCCATAATAAATCGTATGCAATGCCCAAAAGCTCTTGCCCTACATTTCCTTATGTGTTCCATAACCCTGGCTGGCAACCCCCGTAGAGCAGGAGGTAACCTGGAGAGCTGCTCCCCGTGTCTCATGGGGATGGATTTCACACCCAGATACTGGGGCTGAGAGAGCCCTGGGAGATGACCAGACAGGGTCTCCCTCTTAGGCTTTAATTTGGGTTCCTGCCTGCCATTGTGCTCCCTGGACTCATGAAGATGGGCCTTTCATGGTTCTTGTGCAATGGGTGTGGGGGTATCTATTGACAGCCTAACAAACTACGCATTTAAACCTACATAATATCTCCCATTTAAGCCAAATAAAAATGGGAAAGCAATGAATCAGAACAGGAAGAATGCCCACACAGGGTACAAGAATAGGGAAACAGAAAGTCAAGGTCTACATCCTCATTCTGCTTCTGATTATTATATAAACTGGGATTACAACTAAAAATATTTTCTCATACAGCCATTCAGTCTTGCTGGAACAAAAGGCACCACACAAAAACAGCACTGTGACAAGTCTCTTCATGTTCAGCTTTCCCAGAGAAGGCCAGGCTGCTCTTTTATATAGGGCTATAAAAGCTCATCATTTTACTCCTCACAGTCTGTACAGCACATCTTTGGCAACAATAGCTGGGATAACGTGGCACTTCCATGCATACCTTTAATGTGACTGCCACCATAGGACAGTAAAGATAAAGGTTAGGTCCTTCTAAATACTTGATGAAGCCTCATCCTGAGCACATGCATGAGTTGAGCATTTCTAATCTTTTGCCCTCTAGCATAGTATTCTCTAGCAGTAACGTATCCTAATTTGATCGGGGTCAATACCACAGGCAACAAGAAACACAAGAGAGATTCTTAGAGATCTTATATAAACATTTGGGTAATGAGACCATAAGTACACACAACATAGACCTCACAAGATAGGGCATCACAGCAATAAGTTGGACGCAACTACCTGGGAAACCTTGCAAACAAAAATCTGTACAAGAGGCAGCATTAGCCTCTATTAGCAACAAAGGTCAATATTGCCGTGGTAGGGTCTAAATTCAAAGGTCTGGAACTTATTATTCAAACAATTCTTCTCCAAACAATTGGACTTTTTGCAGGCTTTCCATTCAAATGTCAGACAAGGAGGCACTAAAACTAATATTCGCTATGTGACGTAGGTTGTGACCAAAAATTACCTTTGTAGAGGGACTGCATCAAGAAAAAGAAAAATAAAATGTATATAAGATGAACTACTTATGCACAAATTGATACAATAGGAAAATACTGACTCATCAGAGAGGTATTACTGTGATACAGCATATAGCATTTCATGACATACAGCACTGAGGTGACATGTTGATAAACACTGTTTTTCATGATACACAAAGGGTAAACTTTTCCATGCTATGAGCAGTTTGACAGTGTACCTCACTGAGTGCTGTTGATTCATCAGAGACCAGGCAGAGACTGTAAGACATTTCAGTTCTCAAAGCCCAAAGGGTTGCAATGGGTGCTTGTCGCAAGAGTTGTCTCCCGTGTGCTAACACAGAACTTGGTCCTTTACTCTCTTCTGTACAACATGAATAAAATATCAGAGAGAGGCTGTGAAATGGAATGTATTTCTGTAACAGCGATGTCCAGATGACACCCTCAAAAAGAAAAGCTTGTTGTACACAGGGCTTAACCAGTCTATGCAATTTACTGCCACAAGCTATTTTTGTGGCTTATAGTTTAGCAGATTTCAAAGCAGGATAACACTTTTACAGACATAATAAGAACACCTGCATTTATATTAAGTGAGATAAAAGGAAAACTCAGAAAAGATATTCATATACAGAGAAAAGATCTCTGGGAAAAGAACCATCTGTTTCTATTTGTCTGGACAATGCCTAGCACCAGGTGAACTGATCCCTAGGATACAAATATCATGTATAAATAAACCTATTAGGTATAAGCCAGCTTTAACTGTTTAGTGGTAGAGAAAATGGATAAGCACATTATCTCAAATTACATAAAGATTTCTTGCACCTTCCTCTGTAACATCTGATCTGAGCTACTGTCAGAGAGAGGATATCAGAATACTAATGGCATGAGTCATCATAGCAGTTCTTGTGTTTCTTCTTCATAACAACTCCAGGACTCCTTTGATTATGACAGAAATTTAGAAATCACACAAAGTACCGTAACACTGCAATATACAGAAGTAATTGAAAACAGATCCAAAATCTTATTTCCTGCATTTAACTCCAACAGAAACTAAAGAACAAGTGGAGCATGTTCAAATTAAACGTTATAGACCTGGGCATGAAAATCTCAGCTAGTAAGTGTATAAGTGCAGCACTGCTCAGGTTCGGTATCTCATGTTCTGAACATTACTTTCCTCCTACTGCTTTGCCTTCTTCAGAACTGAGAAGTCTTCTAGTTAGAGTTCACATGGACAAAATGGATAGAGTTACATATACTGTGTTTGCAGAGTTCCCAACAGAATGAGCGTCTGTTCTGGGAGTTCCTTTAATACAAACTGAAAATACAAACAACCCTGAGAAGCACAGCAGAAATATCCAAACAGAAGCAAGTGACCCATACCCATAGACACAGGAAAAAGGTAATATTCAGCACTGTGACCCTGCATTAATTCTATGGTTTCTCTCAGTTATCTTTTATTGCATTTTCAGATACCCATTTCCTCTCTTAGTACTTCCCCTGACAGCCTACTTGTTCAACACTGCGCTGTTCAGTACTTCTTTTATTTACATTTTTTTATGGGAACCTGCACAGACTGCATTTTGTCCTTAGTCCTCCCTGTCATTTCAATTTACATTGTTAAAGTACCCATAAACTATTTTACTTCATGTACCTTGGGTATGTTTGCCAAACAAATACTCCTAAAGGGCTCGCCTTGGCGAAGGTGTTTCTCCCCAGCCAGGAATCATCTGCAAACTTTGTCCCTAAAGAGTTCAATGAGTGTGAAAGCTCCATCATCCATTATCATGACAGTGTACGGAGGCTGCAATGCCACTTGACCCATCTTTCTTAAAATTTCTACATTCCCAGTGCTTTGCATGCATGGGAAATAGAGCACTAATCTGCATGTTATTTCCCCCTCAGTGAAAAGGACTGTTAGCAAAGCCTAGAGATGAGACACAGAAATAGCTGGTTGTCACATAGCTCACAGCCACCCACTCTCATATTAATTCTGCAGCCAGTCCCTGCCAAGTGGATTTGGTCCCTACCTTCACGTAGAACTTACTTTCCTTTGATTTAATCGGGCATAACAGTAGGGCAGAAGTTCTGGGCTGCTGCAGGTGTCGACGGTTGAAGGTAATTTGGAAACGCTGGGTGCTGAAGCGGAAGAGGAGCCCGAGGCCCGGCTCCTCTGGGCGGCCAAGCCACCACGGGCAGGCACGGGGAGCCCCGGCGGCGGCCCTGCTCTACGGCTAGGGGGCGCCAGGGAGCGACGGCAACAAACGCCCTCCCTGCAGTTGCCGTTTCCAGGGGATGGCGTCGTTGATTGGTTGCGGCGGCGGCTCGCTGCGGCGAGCGGCGCCTTCTGATTGGTCCCGCAGGTGCCGCTCGGAGAGGGGAGGGGGAGTGGAGGGTATATCTGGAGGGAGAGGAGCCGGCGGAGCGTAAGCAGTGGGGACGGTTGACTGGTGGTGTGTTGGGCGGCGTTGTCCGGGTGTGGGCAGGCGGTGGTCGGGAGTGCGCCCGTGCGTCAGCCTGTAGCGACAGTTGCTGTTCTCCACGGGCAGCAAGCAGCCGCTCGGAGCGTCCGTGGCAGTGGCAGCGCTGGCTGTGTGTGTCCCCCGCCAGCTCCCTCAGCCATGCTGTGCTATGTGACCAGGCCGGACGCGGTGGTAATGGAGGTGGAGGTAGAGGCGAAAGCTAATGGCGAGGACTGCCTCAACCAGGTGAGGGGCTGCGCCGCGCTGCCAGGAGCGGGAGGGTGCGGGGGGTTGGTGGCGGTGTCCTTTGGGCAGCGTAGACCATTGGTGCCTGACGGATACGAGCGAGAGCCACCGGGCGCGCCTCACCGCGCCGGGGTGGAGGGTGGGGAGGGGGACAACGGCGGCGCGGGGCACGGCTTGCCGGCCCGGCCGCAGAGGGCTGTGGTGGCGCTTGGCAGGGCCGTGCGTGGCGAAACCCCGCGGTGGGGGCGGGGAGCCGCAGCAACCCCCCACCCCCATCCCTTTTCGTTTTATGGGTTTTTTTCTTTCCCTCTTTCATTTTTATTTCCCCTCCATGTTGGATGCAGAGGTTGATGTGTCCCCCGTCTCGGGTCTCTCCGGCCTTGCCACCTTCTCTAAGGGCAGGCCTTAGCCCGTCTCTGCAGCCTTGTGCTCACTGTCCCCGGGGCGAGGGAGAGACACACACGAGTGGAACCCACCCGGCCCCGGTGATGCTGCCCCGGCGGTGCTGGGGTGGTTCCCGTGGCTTGCTTGGGCCCTGCTGGCTGAAGCCGTCGTCCAGGAGCTCTCGCCCTTCCGTAGCCACCGCCTCGATGTGGCTGCGGCGGCTGCGGGGAGGATGGAGTCGAGCGCAGCAGCCCAGTCTGTTGGTGGCGTCTAAATAAAACTTGTGGGTTGTACTTTTTTCTCCTCCTCGCCTAGGAAGTGCTATAGGCTGTGATGCTGAATGACAAGATACTTGCCTCTTTTGGAACTTCACTGACCATGGACTTGTTTGTCCTGAGGGCGAGACGAGAGGGGGACTGGGGAAGTGTGGTGTGAGGAGGATGGAATTTGACCATAGATGTCCATGTGGTTTTCGGCTAGTGGAGAAATTCCCAGTTTATTCTTGATATTTGCCTACATGCTTTTTTGTATGCAACTTTAAAGCTAAGTGATTAATCTTTTGTATAAACGTGCTTAAAGTAGGATTTTTATGTGTGTTTTAAGTGGTTTGTCTGAAACAGTACTTGATTCAGGTGATATTTTTATCTTTATGTTGTAGTCTCATAAAGAACCTCTTTCTTTCAGGTTTGCAGAAGGCTGGGAATTATAGAAGTTGATTATTTTGGACTGCAGTTCACTGGCAGCAAAGGGGAAAATCTGTGGCTGAATTTGAGGAACAGGATCTCCCAGCAGATGGACGGTTTAGCCCCTTATCGATTGAAGTTAAGAGTCAAATTTTTTGTTGAGCCACATCTTATCTTACAAGAACAGACAAGGTAAGGTAAAAATGGCTGTAAGTAGATTTAATTGATTGCTTTTCCAGTTCCTGTAACTTGTGAATGTGATTATGCACTGTTTTTCCTTCATCTTCTGATAATTTCGTTTGACTTTTCTGTGTTGTTTAAAACTCTTGGTGTTACTTAAATATTGCTTTTTTATTTATTTATTTAAAAAAGCCCAGACTGTTGATACTTTAAGTATTGTGCAGCTACCAGTAAGTAATGAGTATAGGTAATTCTATAAACACTTAGTGCTGAAGTGGAATAAACTAAGCTACCACTGGCAAATTATTTATGTGGTGTTTGCATGTCCGATAGTAACCCCTGCTCAGTGGTGTTACTCGAGGTCGTTCTAAACCGCTGGTACAGAAAAGCAGGAAACAGTTCCTCCCACAGAGCAAAAAACTTGCTGAATTCCTTTTTGTCTGGTGTTATGTTACAGTAACTTTCAAATAGCTACAGGCCCTTTGAGGCTAGGAAAGAAACAGTTGTCCTGCTTCTTCTGTGGTCAGTCCTTACTTAAATTGTTTCACTGTTTGTCTAAGATTAGTAGTGCTTTTGCTCCTTGAGTTTAAGTGTCCCGTGAATTTAAAGATTAGGAGAGCCATGCACATCTATATTCATTGCTGACCTTTCAACTAATTTTTCCTTTTAGTTTTAGATAGCAAAGTTAATATAAAAGGGGCCGCTTGGACTGTAGTGTCTCTATGATGATAATGCCCACACATGCTTTTACTACTCACCTTAGAGTCATAGAATGGTTAGTGTTGGAAAGGACCTTAAAAACATATAGTTCCAATTCCCTGCCATGTGCAGGGTTGCCTTAACTTGGTAATTTTATGATTAAGACCATGGATACAGCACAGTTGTTCTGCGCAAAATATTTGGCTAAAAAATTTGGTCAGAGGCTGACAGCCTGATTTAGTGTATGTGTGATTTTGGTTTGGCTTTTTTTTTTTGTGTATTTTTGTTTTTTTTTTTTTTTTTTTTTTTTTTTTGGGGGGGGGGGTTGGTTGGTTTTTGTTTGTTTTTTCCTATGGAAAAAAGTATTAGAGTTAAGAACATGCATCTGTTTTACTTTTGAGCTAGTGCTCAGGGGAGTGGCTTTTGGGGAGCAGTGGTTTCAGCTCACCAATCTGGTGGTAGTTTTCAGAATGCTGTGGAGTTGGACTATAGTTGTTCTATATAATACCTTTTAATGAGGCAAATATACGCTAACCAAATTCCAGATTTGATGTATCTTATTTTGGAATAATAGATTCTGCTATCCATGGCATATCTCTGGGTTCTTCTTGAGTATTTTCCTTAGAGAAACTTGTTCTCATTTAAATATTCTTAATAACGGTAAAACCAAATAATGAAGTATTTTTAGAAACAAAAGGGTCAACCTAATTTCTCACCTGATGAGGCAGAAGAGAGTACCCTGAGCATTATGGATGTTCTTCACATACCTACCAAATGAGGCTGAATCTGAGGAAACCTAAAGCTGATATGGTTGACATTTTTAATGGTATCTTTGATGAATGTTTTTTCAACTTCACAAGGTTTTTGCGGTCACCTGTATTCCTGCCTTCAACACTGTAAATGCAAGACTGTGCAAACTAATAGGGAGGCTGGAACTGGTGAAACACCACCCCAAGGGCCTAAGAGACAGGTTCTAGAATGTAACAGAGCTTGTGTATACATCCAAGTAGCAACTACTTCTCCACCACAAACATAACTTCACAAGGTTGTGGGTGGGACAAGCTGTCTTTCATGTATGAATTAAGACTGTTCTAAAACTAATATTTTGAACAAACAACTTTAAAAGTAATTGCAGTTCAGTCATCAGAAAATACCTATTAAAACTCTGCTATGGAAATAGTTGCTTATCATTTTGGTGAGCAACAAGCACTGAAACTACTAGTATTTAATGTTACTCTGTCTTGCAAACATGAATAGTCCTGAGGCTTCAGCTAAGCTGTGTTCAGCCTACATGCTTAGTATTTTTATTGTTTTCTACAAACCAATACAAGTTGTAAAGTAACTTCCAATAGCTGCCTTTTAGTTGTGCATGCCTAGTATTCTGCATGTAGCAGACCTGGAATTCCACAGTGCCTGTTGTTAATCTCTGTTTTGGTGCTGTTGACAAAGAGTTTCAGTAGACTTGCTTTTTTCCTACTCGGGTCTGCTTGAAAATTTACACATGCATGTAAGTCTGCATTCATCTGTAGTTTGCATGTAAGCATGTGTGGTATGAAGAAGAATAAAAAACGTGTTAAACCCATCACTGAACTTTAAATCAACAGGTATATTACAGAATTGTAAGGATTATCTGCACACTTAAGCTGAGGTCTTCTTTCTTCTACTTGCAAAGTCAGAAATAGTGATGTTGACAGAACTGCTGGATGAAACCAAGGGTACCCAACTGGTGTATAGTGTGTTCCTGTGGCCTTCTGGTCCCTTTTGTGAAGAAGATAGAGGCTCTCAGGCTTGTACATGCATACTCTGGTGCTGTTATATATAAAAAATATAAATTGGATGCCTGTTGATAACTTTTGCAAGTAATTCTAAACGTTGTTGATGTGCATCTTCATGATGATAATAGTGAGTCTTGTGACTGAGTTGCTATCAAGTTTTTTTATCTATACTTTAGGAGCTTTGTCAACCCCAGTTGTATTGCTTCAGTAGAGATCCTGGTAATGTTCAGGTTTCTACATGCTTGGTGAAAAGCTCACCTGGCAAGGGCATGTTAACCTGCACCTCTGTTATCTTCAATGTGTGCAATCCAGGGGAAGATGTCAACCTCATGGATTTTAATCTTGTGAGGAAATTATCTTGCTGCTTGGCACAAAGGCAGAGCAGGTTATAAATGTACTTTGGACCACCACTAAAGCAACAAACCATCTCCTCACTAAGTGCTCTGTAAATGGGAGAATTGCATGGGGGAAAAAAACCTCCTTGCTATGCTTCCTTTTATGGCATTAAAAGTAGTTTCTTTCTATTGTCCTTATGATCTCAGTTTCTAATTTTTTGACTGCCTGGTACTGAATTTCACCACAGGACTTCTTAGTTTGAAATTGTTCTCATTGGAATGAAAGTGCTTCAGTGCGAGAATGCTATTCAAATTTAATCTGCTGCTGTCAACTAGTTTCACAAACAAGTCTGAAATGGGAACAGGGTGCTTGTTTAGTGTGGTTTGAATAACTATACATTTTTTTGAATGGAAAATCGCCTTGGCTTAAAAAGGACTGCTATCTCTTTGCTTAAAGATACGTTTGATGGTCCAACATCTAGACCATAAGCTCTGTCGTATGTCACGTTCGTTTTCACTGTTTTCTATACTTCTTGGTAGGTAATGCAACAGTTAGTAAAATTAACATAAACAGTCGGGGTTTTGTCAGAATGAGTTATGGGTGGTGTTTGTGTCGACTTTGATCACCGATTTACAGCGAGGACCTGCTGCTTGGAGGAGTGATTACCCTGCGCTCACCGAACTGTCCCGGAGCCGTTGTGACTGGGGGGGGAGCGGTGGCCTTCTGGCGCTGCGCGGTGTAACTCCGGGTCATTGCCCGGCAGTAACCCCGGCGGGGCATGGCCCGGCCTTCAGGCAGAGGAGCGCGGCTGCCGATTGGCCGTCGGCGCTGTCTCGAGGAGTAGTGGTCCCTCCGAGGGGCTCGCCGCGGAGGGCGGGCAGGCGCGGGCCGTGCCCGAACCTGAATGACCGCAGTGTCTGTAGAGCCGCTCGGGAGGAAGCGGCTCGTACCGGCCAGCAATGGCTTCAGGTGTGGCGGGGTTAAGTCAGAGTGCGGCGATCTCACGAAAGTAGAAACCATTTTAAAGTGAGCAGTGTAGGATTTATCCAAATGTGCTTCTGGGACGGGCAAAGTTCTATCCTCTGTAATATGACTGAAAATGAAGTACTCGTGTGTGAGCCACGACAGTTTAAAGTAACATATCAGATTCTAACAAGCCACAGTCCCAAGAAGCATTCAAAAGAGCTGTATTTTGCCTGGTATGAGATACCCAACTATTGCTTTGGAAGCTGTTAAAAGGTGTGTGATGTTTGCCAGTACTTGAACTATATTTACGAAGTGCATTGTTTGTTGCAGTGTTATCCCCCTGTACTGATGAATTGGTTAAAATTTAGAACTGCTTGTAAAATATACAGTTATACTATATGCAGTTAAGATACATATAGTAGGTAGAAAAATCAGAAAAGCATCCAATTATCCTATTGCAATTGCCTGGTATCTGCTAATATGCAATAAAAGCTTGCTGTGAGAAATCCCAGGGTAAGTTTCACAGATTGTATATAAATCCCAGTTACATTGCAACTGTGAGGCTTTGCTTTTTCATATGGAATGTCCTGGTACTTGCTTTTAAAAAGAGAATTGTATTCTATAGAGATCCTTATCAATGTATTTTTTAGGAAAAACAGTTGTGCCTCTAAGCTTGGATTCCTTTAGAATTTACAGCATCATGAATTTACTCCACAGTAGGAAAGAGCCTTACCCTGTGGTAAGCAGTGTCACACCCCAAAGAGAGCAAACAGTTCCATGAGACACATTCTACAATTCTTGACAGTAGTCTGACAGAAGAATGTGTTGTGTTCTTCTAGCTATAGTTTTAGTTTAGGAATCATTAGTCATATACAGGCTTATTGGTAAAGGATGGAGGTTTGTTATGTTTCTCTCCTGACAACTAAGTTTGTGCTTGAAACTTTTTAACAGAAATCTAGAGTCTAATTTGTCCTGTTTTCCTTTCCTTGATTAAAAAAAAAAAAATAGAAACAAAGCTTTCAGTGCCGAACTTTGATTCCTAGTGCACGTAACTGTCTTAAATGAATTAAGAAAGAATCATAGAATCAAATAGGTTGGCAAAGGCATTTAAGATCAGGACCACCACTTAACTATATCACCCGGGGCCTCATCTACACAGTGTTTGAACACTTACAGGGATGGCGATTCAACCACTTCCCTGAGCAGCCTATGCTAATGCCTGATCACTCTCTTGGTAAATGAATGTTTCCTAATATCCAATCTAAACCTCCCCAGCACAGCTTGAGACTTGCTACCTCTTGTCCAATTGCTGTTACCTGGAAGAAGAGGCTGACTCTCACCTCACTAAAGCCTGCTTTCATGTAGTTGCAAGGAGCAATAAGGTCTCTTTTCCAGGCTCCAGTTCCCTCAGCCATTCAAGAGAAATTCACCTTGTATTATGTATACTCTACAGTTTTCATAGTACTTATTTTGTGGGGTTATTATTGCCAGTTCAGTTGAATGAACACTAACTAGGTGATTTGCCTTCTGTAAGCATTTAGTTGTAGTGAAATACTGACACCTGTTTCATGTAGTGGTATTCAGTATAGTCAGCCTTCAAAAACCGCTTCATAAGGAGCCAAAAAAACAATTGATGCAATATCTAGGTTTGTGACTCTGGTTTGGTAGCTGCAGTGTTTTGTGAAGTGGGCTGACTGCTGAAATCACCTTGCAACCTCCTTTTTCCACAGCATTTGTATCAATTAATGTGTAACTGAGATACATAAGTACATTTGGTTTTACTGAATTTTAATATGTACATAAACTGTCTGAAAAGCACTGGAGCAAAAATAAGGTTACAAAATGAATAGAAAAACACTAGTGGAACTAGTGCCTGAAGAAAGCATGTGATCCTGTTCTAAGTCCAAAATTACTTTTTTTTTTTTTTTTTTTCTCTTTATGAAAGGAAGAAATGCTGCCAGGGCAGTGACTAATGAAGTATGGCTTTGGGAAACTTAATGCTTTGTCCTCTAATCTGTAGCTCTACATACTGTTTTGAACTCCTGACCTCAAAGGAAATTACCCAGAATTGAATACACAGGAATATCTCGCTAGCATGAAGTTCAGGGGTTGGGGGAACCAAGTCTGGGTTAGGTTATATAGGCTTTTGTATTAATGTTTAGTTGTGTGTAGAATTCAGGCTACAAGTGCAATAGAAAGTTCTATTTGAACTAGCAGCAGCTTTAAGAACAATGTTGCAACATGTCTGGCAGGTGTAAAAAATGACTAGAAGCCACAACAATTGGTTGGTAAAAATCAGAGTTGTGGAGACTTGTTTCATATGAAGATTTAAAGATGGGGTGAAACTTTGGCAATAGTTTACAGCTGCAGTATGTACCAAGAGAATATTGGGATGGGGGTAGGAAACAAACCTTTTGTTTGACTTGAGTCACTTCTCATTTATATATGATACATATATATTATCTGTTATAAGTGAAGTGGTGAATGATGCACAAACAAAGCCAGTTAGTTTCTTAGATGGCGGTCAAACTAAGACATTCTACCAGCAATGTTGGAAATGTAACCCATAGACTATTTCAGTTACAAACAGTAGAGGTTTCAGTTTTAACTTTATTTTCTAGTACTTTGTAGGTAAAAATCCATTAAGTGTAAAATATTAACACTAAAACAATTCCTTGAAAAACTGAAGACGCTTTTACTGTACAACCTGAGTATTTTTAGAGTTGGGAAAAGCTTTAACAATTTTTTCATTGTACCTAGAGATTCCTGGAGAAAGTAGGGACAATGGATTGAGTGCTGCTAAGGGAGTAGGTCACAATCTAATTTACAAAAACTTGCAATACTTTCTGGTAACCAACAGTCTACAATATGGCCACATTTCCTGTAGACAATCTGTTGGGTCCTTTAGACTTTGTAGAATTGATAAGGAACCGCCTCAAGGCTCCTAATACTTTAGTTTTGCTTAACTGTATTCAGCAATAAAAGCACTTTTTTTTTTTTTGCCTTTCTGCTTAAGGATCAATAATCACGGATGTACAAATTGTTTGCACTCCTCACTGTCTTTCAATTTTTAGATGCTTTTCCTTCCTCAAGCACATTTAAGAACTCAATGGAGAAACAAAAAGAATCCTGACAGTGAATTTCCTACCTGAACTTTGGTTCAAGGCAGCTGCTGTAGCAGATCAGTATGAAGTAATTCACTGTCATTCAAAAACTCATTTCAGCAGCAGGAGGCCCTATGTTAACTAGTTTCTGGCCTGTCATGGGTACAGTTTAGGCAAGGCTTGGGCCCAAATCAATGAGATCTTTAGGTACAGACCAGTGATTTTTGAGGACTTTTACATATGGGTGGGTTTGTCTGTTTTGTCTGCCCTAACAGTATCGCAATTTCTTTCGTTAAGCCAGGACATGAACCTGCATAGCTTTAGTTACTTTGCAGTAAGCGTCCCTTACATGTACCATACCTTTGTCCCCATTATCAAAAAAAAGTGAAGTAGCTTTGTCTGTGAGATGAGCCAGTTTTGGGAAGTTGCTGCACATTAGCTGTGATGCTACTTTATGTTGCGCCTTAAACTCATTTGACTACCTGTCCTTTTACTGGCTTTTTAATAATGGGATATGAGACACTATGCCTCTGCAGCAGTTGTTTTTGTAATTAATGGATCTGTATTTGCAGGAGCAATCTCTTTATTTTTCACCTCCCCACTTAATAAGGCCTTCCCAGCAAGGGGAGAAGACTGACTTTTCCACGTGTAGTCAGTGCTGTTGTATGTGTAAAATAAACTGAAGATACAAGCATTTAGGTGTGGCAGGTATAAACATGGTTCAGCTAATGATAAGAAAATTGACAGATATTTCTTTGAAATGCTGTGTGTGTAATTAGTACATAGTTGTACTCACTGGAAAATCTGTTCTGGTATTAATAGAGGATCAAAAGTGTATGAAAAGCCATTTTATGAAATGTTGATTGGAATTGGTGAAATGCCTACTATTTGAATTTATTTTGGTCAGGGTGTTTCAGTAAGTCATCGAGTATGTCTGGATTTATGAACTGAGCTCCAAAAGGAGCATGTACAACCAATGCATTTAAAAAAAAATTGCAGTTGTACTTTTCTGTGGCCCAAACCAAGACAGCTATGAATTAGCAGGATTGGAGCAGAGGTTTGGGACTTGCTCAGAAAAAATCCTAAACAAGGAATAACCTGCTAACAGTGGAGACTGTCTGAAGTTCTAGTCCTCTTGCCACCTAAACTTGTATCCTGCGCAGAGGGAGGTTATTTGCTTCCCCCAGATCCCTGCTTGAACTGCTGAAGTGTGTAGATTGGTATCTCGACATCAGAGTGATGCAGTTAAGCACTTGTGTCACAGCCGCAATGAAGCTCTAGCATGCCTCAAACTACTTGTAGAAGGAGGTGTTGGAGCTGTGACTTGTTACAGGAAATGGATTGTAGGGCTGGATAACCTAATATATTTTTTTCTGATGCAAGAGTTCCCAACAGAGTGCATTTGGGGGGCAGTGTTTTTTAGCTACAGCATTTACTACACTAGAGATAAGAATGAACACAAATTCAGCAGTTTATAGTGCTGAAAGAGTAGCCCATTTATCTTGTTGTACAATGAAGCTGTAGAGTGCTACTAGAGGATATACCTAAGATATTATCCAAAGCTGCTGTTTGAAGATGCAAGTGACTACTTTTCTTTCTATGATAAGTGATTCAAAATAGCTTTTTAAGTAGATTACACTTAATTTTAGAAAAGTAAAGTGTAAGTGTTGTATTACTGTGGAAGATAAGACATATCCCTGTGGGTATGAGGTGTCATTTGTTGAAGGATATCTTTTTTCAGTGATATGTAACCACTCTGTATCTGGTTTCTGTAGCTATGTTAAGTCTTAAGGACAAATGCTAAGAAATTTTTGCTATCTTCTCTAAGGGGAGATAAGGATGAATTTATAGAGGTTACAAAGACCATAGGGGAAATTAGCAAGCTGCCTTTAATGTTAGTAGAAATGTTGCTTTGTCTGGTTGTAAGTACCTAACGGGTCAGTTAATCAGCGTTGTGAATTTCCCAGTTAGTTATTAAACCTGCCTTGATCCCAAGTGTAAAGCTTAGACTGACAAATATGCTCACACAGTAGATTTTAAAGGTTTGATTCCACAATGCCTTTTCAGGTATTTTGGGTTACCCTGTTAATCATGCCACTGGCAAAAGAGTTATCTTCCCTTTGACTATGATGGCAGAAGTACTTCCACTGTGTAGAGCAAATATGGCTTCTCTTGTTGCATGGTAGGAATATGTGTGCTGGTTTGGGCTGCTCTGCACAATAACTTGTAAATGGCAGCCATAGAAATTTAAATGTAGGAAATTAATCAAATACATTTCATTGATATTTTTCTCACTAAGTTGAAATTACTAAGTGGCCTTAGGAGTTTAAACAGGTGCTATTCTTAATAACGTCATAAATTACTCATTTCTTTAAGTAGTGCTTTTAGATACAGTCTGCAGTTGTAGCCTCATCTTTTAAGTGTAAGTGAATAAGATGATGGAGGTCCTTTTTTTTTTTTCGTTTGTGCCAGTCTTTCTCCACTTGCTACATTCATTGAACATTCTTGAATAACAAACTAATGATATGAAACATAGCCAAGCTGTTATTTGATACGTATCTTGATTACAACAATCTTTTAACACTTTGTTTCTCGTTCCATTGTAGGCATATGTTTTTCCTGCACATAAAGGAAGATCTTCTCACTGGTAATCTTCAGTGTTCTTCAGAGCATGCAATTGAACTTAGTGCATTGTTGGCACAGATGAAGTTTGGAGATTATAATCAGAACACTGCTAAGTACAATTATGAAGAGTTGTGTGCAAAAGAGCTTACCACTACCATTTTGGAGAGGTAAAAAGAGCACAATTATATAATCTCTTTTTTGGAGATCAAAAGCATAAGATTTTGTTATGCCCTTAATTGCTGATGCTATATTGTGTCTTGTGGCATTAAATAAATAAAAAATAATTACATAGCTTTGGAGATCAAAATACATCCTGAATGTTTAAGTAACATTTTGATTTCAGTTAATTTTTAAGCTTATCTGATTTGGGGCTTTTTTTGTGGAAAGCAAAAGCTATTGGACCTTTAGTAATTTGAAATAGAGGTATCTAAGTATTTGGAGCAGGGTAATTGAATGTCTTAGACCTACACCTGTGAAAGAGAAACAAGAATTTATCTAGGTTAGTATGCTTACACTGAGAAGTACATAGGGTTCCCAAAACATCTTCATAGTTCAATTTCTGAATATCAAGAAACTTTCTCATGCTTTTCTGTGGATTTTTTTTTCTTTAGTTATGAACTTTGTGGTTGTTCAGGTAAATATGTTGGGGGGGGGGGGGGATCGTTAGTTGTAAAACCTTGATTACATTGTTGCTTTTTAATTTCTGAGCCAATGTGCAATGTTGTCCTCTGAACAGTCCCAGGATGTTTTGGTAATACTTGACTCTTTCCAGTTCATGATATCTGAAAAGCTGTAGTCAGATAAGGCAGATAAAGAGCGTTCAATAACCTGTTTATGTAAGTCATTTAAAAAAAAAGAAGTAAAACAAGTTGCTGACAATACCAACACATACTTGGGTTAATTTACCTATCCTTCATCCTTTCATCAACAGTATTATTGCAAAGCACAAAGAACTGGAAGGTCTAAGTCAAGCTTCTGCTGAATACCAGATTCTACAGATTGTTACAACGCTGGAGAATTACGGGGTAGAGTGGCACTCAGTGAGAGATAGCGAAGGGCAAAAACTCCTTATTGGTGTTGGACCTGAAGGCATATCCATCTGTAAAGATGACTTCAGTCCTATCAACAGGTATGTATTTTGTGGAACCATTGTTATCTTCCATTTTTCAGAAGTACTGAGCATGCCTTTAGTTTTTACATAAAATATAAATACCGCTCTGTGAACTATTGAAGGGAGCTATTGGAACACGGAGGCTGAGGACACTGGCTGCTTATACTCATGATGACAACTGGCCTTAATACTCTTGATTTTTACAAGTATTTCTGAGGCAGCATCTTCAATCCAGCATCATAGACAGCAGTTGGAGATCATTATAACTTCTGATAGAAGTCCACTGTAGTGTAGGTTATGGAAAATGCCATTATCCTTAAAAGCCAAATAACCTTTCTTTTTTTTTTTTTTTATATTCATTTATAGGATTGCTTATCCTGTTGTTCAAATGGCAACTCAATCTGGAAAGAATGTATATCTGACTATTACCAAGGAGTCTGGTAATAGTGTAGTACTCTTGTTTAAGATGATCAGTACAAGGGCAGCAAGTGGACTCTATAGAGCAATTACAGAGACACATGCATTTTACAGGTCAGTATTGCCTCTAGTCAGCTGCTGCTGTTCTTCCCCACAGTATTTGAATTAAGTGTTTAAGCAGCCAACAGTCTGTACTTCAAAACTTCTTTGCAAAATTTCATTGTCTCTGTAGCCTCTACTTTCCTCTGAAGTCCAGAAGCTGAACAGGTTTCTGCTGTTTTCAGTTTTGTGGTGTGGGAGTACAAGACAAGTAAGGAAAATGTCTCAGTCCACCATTACGAGTAACAGCACTTCAGAATATAAACTTGCTGTGTTCTTTGATACTTCATAAAAAATACATAATTATTTTTTTTTGTCCCTGTGTAAGAGAGAGGATAAGATAACAAAGGAAAAGAAAGATGACTTCCTTCAGAATATGCAGGTGTTGTTCATAATGCACATACATTCCTCTTTTTTTCTGTATTTGGCTCTTCCAGTCGCTAGAAGTTACCTGTGCACTGCCTTCCCATCCCATGTATTTAAATCTTCTTACAATTTCTCTGTCCTTGCTCAAATGCTCAGGATTTTATCTCATGCCAGCAGCTATCCATGGTCTTTATTCTATCATTCTTTGAGGTAGGGATGCTACACTCATTTGTTGATGGCTGATCTTTTATTTCTTTATATTTTTTTAATCTCATTCCTGGTGTGAGATCCAACACTGAGCAGTAGAACTAACTGTCAAAGACACTTTGTGTTGCTTTCTCTGAGCTACCTACCACATATCAGTTTCAATTACTTTGTAAGATAAGTAAAGCAGAGGAAAGTACATACATGAGGCAAAGACATTCTTAGCTTCTCTAATTAGATTATTTTAATATAGTTACAACAATTAACACCAAGTAGCTGCCTTTTTAGCCACTGCAGCTAATGAGCAGCTAACTACTACTTATTTTGAGCCCACGGTTAAGCATGTCTTGTTCTGCTCTGTAATTATATGGCTTGCGTGGTTTTGCACATGTGATACTTTTTTTCAGGCAGTTAAAGCATTTTTTAACTTCTTAGTCTTAACTTTTTGATCTTTGTCTCTGCATATAACTTCTGCTGTCCTTTGCAGTTTCTGATTTTAACGTAAGCAAAATTGTAACAGGGTAATACCATTTGATCATAAGCTTAGGTCTTGGACCTCAGGCTCTGCGAGGCTGTAATCCTTGTGTTCTGTTTGTACTTTCTTTCCTAAATTGTCTAGAGAAGTGATACGCCTTAACAGGCTTCTACAGATGTAACTGTATCACTTAAATGAGTGACAAAGCAGAGTATGAGTAGCTGAAATACTTGGGAAATACAAATGCCTTAATTTAATTCTCTACACTGCATTCACACTGGTTCCCCTCAGATGATATAATACTAGTATATAAAGTACTGAGTGGAAATTTGGTTCAAGACATTGCTTGACTCCACGCTAAAATTTTTTTGAGAGCTTGTCTAAAGAAAGAGGTGTTATGCCAAAAACTATTAATTGGAATTCTTTAATGCAGTGTTTGGAAGTTACCATGTAAGGAGGTGTTGCCAAGCTGACCTGTGGATTAAGCAAGTGTTGGCTGTTTATGTTAGCATAATGCCTAAGTCCCTTCCATAGGCTGACTCCATTTTATCAGACTTTTCACATTTTTGAAGATGTAAAATAACTGTTACTTTGCAAAGTGGAGTTGTCGTGCAGACAACATTCAAGACCTTAAATATTGCCTCAGACTGCTCTGTTTGCTTTAATTTCAGTGCTGGTACTTCACTTTGTGAACAAATTATTGCAGAGTTAGGTTTGTTGGTATTAACTAACCAAGTTTGTGTTTGTCCTGTTGTTTTTATAGGTGTGACACTGTCACCAGTGCGGTCATGATGCAATATAGTAGAGACTTAAAGGGTCACTTAGCATCCCTATTCCTGAATGAGAACATTAATCTTGGTAAAAAATATGTCTTTGACATTAAAAGAACTTCAAAAGAAGTTTATGATCATGCAAGACGAGCTCTTTATAATGCTGGCATTGTAGATCTTGTTTCAAGAAGTGACCAGACCCCGCCACGTTCCCCTCTGAAGTCTTCTGAAAGTAGCATGAACTGTGATAATTGTGAGGGTCTTAGCTGCCAACAAACAAAAGCTCTGCAAGAGAAGCTGCGGAAGCTAAAGGAGTCCATGCTTTGTATGGTGTGTTGTGAAGAGGAAATAAATTCAACCTTTTGTCCCTGTGGCCACACGGTATGCTGCAAGACCTGTGCTGCCCAATTGCAGGTAATTGCAATGCCATTAATGTATGAGTTATCAAATAGGTGGAAGTTTTGGTTTTCTGAATACTTAACAGTCAACAGATTAATATTTGTAATATGCTTATACTGATAGTATAGAAAAACTTACATTTAAAATTGTAGTAAACTAATTCCAGGAGCTGTCCTGTTCAGATAATACATTCAAAAGATAAGTTAGCTGTGCTAAGTTATGGTGAAGGTAGGAATTGGCTGCATGTTTCTCATGCTACCCTTTTTTAAATATGGAGATTATGGAGAAGTGTTCTGTTACTGTGTGCGTGGTGGGAGGTCTCAATTACAGAGATTCTCAAAATATGAAGTAAACTAATTTCCTAATGTTTTTGCTTTCCAGTCGTGTCCTGTTTGCAGATCTCGTGTAGAGCATGTCCAGCATGTGTACTTGCCAACCCACACCAGTCTGCTCAATCTGACTGTGATATGATCTACGGATACACTTCAGACCCATCATGTACTCTTAAAACTGCACTAATATGAAATGCAACCATTGATTGTGAAAAAGGCAATCACTCTGGCACCTATCCACAATCAAAAGCAAAAATACTGCATTTTTTTAACATATTCTTCATTCAGCATGTCCAAAATGGCTTGAGGCATCTTGTGAGAGGAGAAGTGTAACTGCTTCATGTTACTTAAGAGGAGAATGATGTGTAAGCTTGTAGTGCAGAGGCGTTGCCACAAAGCTCAGTAAAGGTAACCCTGGAGAAGTGTGGTGTACATGTAGTTGATATACCCAGGCAAAGAAATGCAGGTTTTTTGTTTTATACTCTTAAAATCATTTTTAGTACAGTTGTTCCATTTATTTTAGTAGTAAGACTAGCTTTTACAATTACCAGTTTAGTATGGCTCGTTGTTTCTGTTTTCAGTAAACTGCTTGGAAGAGAACTTTTTAAAAAATGGTTCTTAAAGTTACAAGACTTCATCAAGCAGCTGTTTGACTCAGAATGCCATTAAATAAATAAAATTCTGAGAGAACAGCTTTGGAAGGGTGGGACAAGTTTGTTAATTTTGAGGGATTAAGGGTAGTCTCCTGACTGGCAGTGTCCTGTGGGAGCACTCTTACAGGACTTCATTTACAGGGCTCTGTGGGCAAGACGTTCCCAGGTTCCCACATCTAACTTGGCTGGTGGTCTTGGGAGCTACAGTCGGCTGCCACTTAAGTTGACTTTATTTTGGGAGACTGACTTCAAAACTGTTAAAAGGTGTACCAATAATTTCTAAATTAAGGTTGTGTATAATTCTAAATGCTTTCTTCAGTTAGTATCTTTATTGGCTAGGTTATTTCCTGCTACAATGCTTTTATATTCCACCCCTCCTACGCGGGCATTTTGGGCTCTGGTTTTCCTAGTGTGTTCTCCAGGGTGCAGAGGGAACTAGAAACCATGTTTGGGTGCAATACTGGCTTAATCAAAGCTAGAAAAGTACACTGTCACTTTACTGAAATTTTCTGACTATACTTTTCATATTGCCTTAATGTAGCAGTAATGTGTGTTTATGCATCTGTTTCTTTGCACAGACATTTTGTCAGAATATTAAAACTCTACTTTTTTATGACACATTAGCATATAAACCTTACTCTAAAAGGGTATTTATTTTTTCACTTTGTAAAGAAAATTTTTTTTCCTCATAAAGCAAGAGCTTTGTCCTATATTGTAGGCAGCTTCTGTCTTTTTATATTCAGATTAATAAAGGACTTTAAAAAAAACCTACTTTGTGGTAGTGATAAGACTTTCATTTTTTCTGAAATTCATCTTGAGGCATTACTGAGTTGAAAATACAGTATGAAATATTTTCATGTTTATGATCTTGAATCTTATATTGTGCTTTAACAGGCAATGAAATTTCCTTAGGCGCCTCTCTACAGAGAAGCCCATAGCCAGCTGTTGTGCTGAGGTACAGCAGTGCTAAAGCAAACCCTCCCTCACTTCCTGAGATTTTGTTCTGTGCTAACAGAATTAAATTAGTAATTCTAATTCATCATCCTAGGGCAACTGGCTGAAATGGGTAGTAAATTAATAGGACTAGATGTTAATACAGGCAATCTGATTTAAAGCATTTGAGGAGACCAAGTTGTTAAAATTAGGCAAGCATTAAGGCTGGGTCCTTATAATTAAATGGCCTCTGTAATTTGACATCTGTAATGAAAATAACTCTAGGAGTTAGAACTCTAGTCAAGGTGGGGTTTGACAGGTTATATGGCATCAGCAGAATTCAAGCAAAGCTGTGACCTCTGTAAGTATATCCTGCATAGTTTAAGTGCTGTGCGGGGGATTGGGCAGAATTGGGAAGGTGCAGATCCAAACAGGAGCCTGGTGAATGTGGGTTGTGGCAGAGACTGCTGGAAGCCCAGCTCTGTACCAGTGGAAGAAGGCAGGGGACACAAGCAGAGGCTAATGGCTTGTTTCAGGGAAGGTGTGATGTTGGTGCATTGGTTGTTGCCTGTTCTGAGAACTGAACACCAGGTAACCTCTACCAAACACTGCAGACCACTGAAAGCCTCACTTGGTTTATATGCAAGATCAGATAGGATGCAAAACAATGCAATAATAGCTTTGATTTGTTCACAGACAGCCTCCTTCAGAGACATTTTCTGAAATGTTAAATGCTGGTAAATTTGCTTAGCCATCCAAAACTGCTGTGATATGCGTTGCTCAATGTTTGCAGTTCCAGCACAAGTGTTTCTTACAAGAAGTACTGTCCAGTCCACGTGAGCTGCCAAGTACTGTGAAGAATAAAATGAACAACAGGAAATCCTGAACTCCACGTGGCATGTAGCTATACTGCAGGAAAGGTCAGGTCTTGCTTGCTAAAGTGCAACTTTTTCTCATTTGAGGTGTTGAATGTTGCAATGGATGGCAGTGGGGGGGGGGGGGAAAAAAACAATTAAAAAACCAACAGAATAAGGTGTGGGAACAACTGGAATTTGTGTTCCTTATGTTTCTTAAGAGTGGGAGGATTGACCACAAATCTTCATTTGGTGCCTTTCATACCTTATGTGCCCCTCTGCTCTCGTGAGACCTCACTTGGGAGTATTGTGTGTAGTTCTGGTGTCCTCAACATAAAAAGGACATGGAAATGTTGGAACAAGTTCAGAGGATGGCCAAGAAGATGATCAGGGGACTGGAGCACCTCCTGTATGAAGACAGGCTGAGAAAGTTGGGGTTGCTCAGCCTGGAGAAGAGAAGGCTGTGTGGAGCCCTCATAGCGGCCTTCCAGTATCTGGAGGGGGCCTATAGGGATGCTGGAGAGGGACTCTTCATGAGGGACTGTACTGAGAGGACAAGGGGTAATGGTTTCAAATTTAAACAGGGGAAGTTTAGATTGGATCTGAGGAAGAAATTCTTTAAGGGTGGTGAGGCACTGGAATGGGTTGCCCAG
>JASSUY010013361.1:26472-91313 GCA_032466535.1 Forpus xanthops | reverse complement strand
CCCCCCCCCCCCCCCCCCCCCCCCCCCCCCCCCGGGCCACCAGTGCCTTTGGCCCTGCCCAGGTTCCTAGGGCAAGCTCTACAAACTTTAGTTTTTATAAGAAAAAAGTTCTGAGTGCTGCTCACAATCATTTGACTCTCAAAGTTCAGGCTCTAATATACTCCTTACGAGATTAATGATCAGCTCCTTGTGAATAAGTCTTTACAATTCTAGCAGTAACAGTACGGTTGAGTCATGGGTTTTCAAATCCCAAGGTGCCAAGATATGCAGCATCCTTGACAAAGGGGTAATTTCACCTGTGGAGAAATGAGGGCTGGTAGCACCTGAATATACCCACAGAGATTCCCATCAGCTGGAATGTGATAGCGTTATGGAGTGCCTTAAGTTATGAGCAAGCCAGTTAGTAAGCAACACTTGTCCTATTTTATTGCTGCATTATATGCTCACTAGTCAATGTGTTCTCAGAAAGCAAGAATGGTACTGACCTCTGTAATGGTGCTACAGTGAGGAAATTCAGAGAAAACAGGACAAGACACAGGACAAGAACTGGTGTGTTTATAAAGGATCTCTTCAAATGTATGCAGCATACACCAACACAGAATAAACATTTTCTTAAGCATTTAAAATCAACAAAGTACATATCATATGCTGTTTTACAGAAACAAATTATTACGTTGTATTAACATCAGTTTATCATAAAGGTCAGAAAAGTAGTCACTGTTAAAAAAGTGGAAATTTCCAAAGGTAAAAAGCATAAATAACCCTAACAAGCCCAGGAAAACCAATCAAAAACTAACAGAAACAGCAAGCAACAACAACAAAAAAAAACCTTTGTTTGCACTGATTTGCAGATAGAAACTTTTTCCTCTAGTCCATATTCAGATCTGTTTTGCTAGCCTTCAGACACCACAACTGGATTCAAGGAACTGTTGAGCAATTCAATTAAGCCCACTAGACTGTAGCCAAAAATAGCTGCAACTGCTCCTCCCTCAATTTAAAAGGGGAAATCACATCTCCTCATCTCTAGAGACGTCATTTACTCATCACTCAGAACCTGCAGTTACAGCAACTAAGAGCAGCACAAGGGATCCAAACAGGCACTAGAACAGTAGTTTCAAGTACCCTGTATCAAAACTGGCAAATTCTCTATTTCCTCTCCTTTCTTCTTTTTCATATACTGTTAATCCACTTCTTGGTTGAATCCTTACCTCCTATGCCTTTTATGTGAAAAGCAGGCAGATTCAAATGATCATTTGAAGGAACACCTTGAAGAAAAAAAAAAAACACCTGCATAATCATACTGACTTGTGCTGTAGGTTCAGCAGAGGACAGAACAATAGAGACAAAATGACAGATGTGGAATGTCTTCACTTTATTTCTATTCCTTTTAAAAAAATACAAGAAAGTAGTACAACTTCTTTGCAACTGAGGCTTAACAAAGAAATGTTTCTGCAGCACTTCAGAAAGCATTCTGGCCTACAAGAAAAAAACTTCTCTTCTGTAACATCAGTGGCACCATGTCCCTGAGAACAGCCTTCCACAGATTTCTTTATTATTTAATTCCTTTTTTAATTAGCTTATCTGGAGAACTTTTTCCAAAATAAACCAAAAATATCTGTAGACTGTGGAAAGCACATTTTTCACTTACATATATACAAAACCAGTGAAATTTTGAAGCTTTTATAAGCAATATTCAGGCAGTTGTATATGGTACTATAAACTGAATTTTATGGTGTTTACAGAATTCAGCTTCAATCACTGCAGCAACTTAGAAGGGTAAATGTTATGTTACCTCATATAACCAACAAAGGAAAATTACTCAATCTTTCACATATTATTTTTTGAGGTTTTTTTAGTATCCTTCACTTTTACCCCCTGCTAGAGTTTCAAAACAGAAGTTCCTGTTTTACAGAAAAGTGGGTTTAGGTAAAAAAAAGAATAAAAAAAAAAAAATGGAAATTTAGGGAAAGAACATTTTGGGGCATCTACCAAGCAAGAAGAAATGAGACTTAAAAATGCCTCACATTCTTAGGGAGAAATGAAACACAAATTACCACAATAGGGAACTCTGAGAATATGTACTAAAATTACAACATTAATAAGGCATACTCATGTCAATATATACAATTAAACCAACTCAGAGTTCTATATGTAGACCTAAGGTGCTGCCACTGGCTTCACTGAGGTTGCAACAAGGGTTAATATAATAATGGGCACTGGAAAAGGTAAAGAAAATAAAAACTAAAAAATTCAAAACACCATCTATGACTGTCCTGAAGCAGCAACATTATTTGCATGGATGCATTTAAGGACATAACTGATTTTTAATAACAAAAATACCCCAACAAACCAAACCCAAAATTACACATAGCTGACTTTGCACTTTCATTGAAAAGTTTTTGTAGGGAAAATTCATTTTGTAAGGAAATCATACAGAATGTTATCAGTGCAAAATACATTTTTTTGTATGTTTCAAATGAAATGCAAGCAGCGGTGACTGGTAAGTGATATGAGCCTGAACAGTAAACACGGGAGAGAGTGCTACAACTCATCAGACAGCTCTGAGAGTAATCTCTCATTAGTAAAGCGGTCCAGACAAATGAAGACCACAATACCAACAATAATACAGTTTTTCTCTTATCACTGAAATGTCACTTATGCTTCCAGAAACAATAATACAGTTTTTCTCTTATCACTGAAATGTCACTTATGCTTCCAGAGATGAGAGAAAATGCACTCATCCAAATCCACAAACTACTGCTAGATGCTTCAGTACACCTTTAATGGTCACAGCAAATTTATTTGTAAAATGAAGGTAAAAAAATTGCACAGGAAATACTAACAAATAATTTATGATAAAGTTGTTCAATAGAAGTTACTACTAAACAGAAACCACCAGTTCAAGTTCCAATAAAGCTTACATTTGGTCTCAGTTTCAGTCTGAATGGCCCTGTACTATTCTAAAATTATCTACTTTAGGCCTTATATTATATGAAGTTAGCATATACCCAGTTCTGTTACCTGCGAAAGACCAGGCATCATCAGGGGTCAGATGGCCACCCCAAAGTGCCCAATCATGCTGAGCAGAAAGTTTTGTAGACAAAGTATGCTTAATAAAATCATATAAACAAGCACACTGGTAATTAAACTACTGCCATGGCAGACAAATGGCAGCAGACCACAGCATAAGAAATTAAGCCTAATGACCTGAATTACAAGTGATCCTTCTGATAAAATAATAAAAATTCACCTCTGAGTAAATAATAGGAATCAATTTCTGTCTTCCAACAATTATCAATATAAACACTGTTCCAAACATGAGCTACAAGCAGGACTCCCTTTTTTCTCTCCAGAAATGTTAAAAATGCATTAAAAAAACCCAGCCAATACAATACAGCAAGACCTGTCCCCCTCACAAGTGTTGTAGTGGTACCAGTTTGAATAACATTTGTCTAGATTTAACACTCCTGCAGGAGAAATATTTGTAAGCACTTGCCTTCACATGAATATAATGTGCCCTCTTAAAAGATCCTGTTACTACTGTGCAAGTCTGGCAAGTGTTAAGCACCATCTCAGGTTGATTTGCTTTGCCTCCCCTTTGAGGTACATCTATGCAATCCGAATTTGCAACTATTGATTTTTTACCTTCACGTTTCCATGGCTACAGTATTTTTGTTTGTTTGCATTCATTATCAAAATAGCTGCTAAAGCTAGTCCAACCCCTAGACTTGGAGGGCCACAGGGACTGAACTCCTGAGCAATTCCAGAAAGGAGTGGGGCAAGTATACGTCCCACTGATGTCACGGACTGTCCAACACCTAGGAGCGTACCGCTGGCCTCACTGCCACCAATGGTCAACTCAAGATCAATGATACAAGTACGACCTATAGTAGTTGAAAAGGCTAAGAATGTGGAAGACAAAATGACCATCCATATGCTCTGTGCTGAAGCATACAGGAGAATCAACATGCAGGTAAGAGTGCTAGAGTGCAACAAAATTCTGTATGTGTTGTGCTGATAGAGTCTTGTTATTGGTCCAAGCAGACAACCAGCCAGGACTCCAAGTGCACTGCTATAGCTCATCAGGTATCCAGCGAACAAGGGTTTCAGCCCAAATCTCTCCTCCAAGGCCAGGCTAAAATTACTGTAGTACAGCAGTATAGCAACAGACATCAGCAACCGCACTAAAAATATATCCCACAGATGAGAGCATGCAATTCCTTTAATCCTCTTCAGCACTGTTGTAAATTGGATCCATGGAGACTGGAAAAGCCTATCGCTTGCCATGGCTCCATTAGTTGTTGATTTGAAGTGCAGATCATGATTTGCTTTTGCTGAGAAGCTGTCTGTTCCTTTTTTTCCTTGTTGATGTTCCCTATTGCCAGTGTTTTCTTCACTCCAGGGTAACATCCAGACAAGACCTACATAGATCAAGAAATAAGCTGATTTCATTCAATTGCATTAATTTTACCTGGAAGACATTAGCTTGATTGTAACCATGTACTTAGTGTAAAGATCAAAATATAAAAATGACTTAACAGCCATTTCACTTTAAAAATTTTGAAAGATTAAGTCTAGTGCTATTCACAGTATCACTTCAATTTTAAATGCAGTGAAAGCAAGGAAGAAAAACACTGAGATGCCAGACTCACAACATATAAACAGACCTAAAAGCTAAAGTTGATTTCTAGTCTTCCTGTGTCTGAATGTAAAAGTGATACATACAATACAAAGGAGAAGCACATAGGGGTTAATTTTCAAAACTGCCACCCTTCCACTTATGTCCAAATTCAAAGGGTAGTACTGGCAGACAGAACATGTATGCCATAGAATCATAGACTAGATAGGGTTGTAAAGGACCTTAAGATCATCTAGTTCCACCCCCCCTGTCATGGGCAGGAACACCTCACACTAAACCATGTTGCCCAAGGCTCTGTCCAACCTGGCCTTGAACACTGCCAGCGATGGAGCATTCACAACTTCCCTGAGCAACCCATTCCAGTGCCTCACCACCCTCACAGTAAACAATTTCTTCTTCATATCCAATCTAAACTTCCCCTGTCGAAGTTTGAACCTGTTACCCCTTGTCCTCTCACTACAGTCCCTCATGAAGAGTCTCTCCCCAGCATGCCAATATTCCCCCTTCAGATACTGAAAGGCTGCTATGAGGTCTCCATGCAGCCTTTTCTTCCCCAGGCTGAACAGACCCGACTTTCTCATCCTATCTTTATACAGCAGGTGCTCCAGTTCCCTGATCGTCCTCGTGGCCTCTTTTGGACTTCTTCCAACCGTTTCATGTCCTCCTTATGTTGAGGACACCAGAACTGCACACAGTACTTCAAGTGAGGTCTCACAAGAGCAGAGTAGGGGGGCAGGATCACCTCCCTTGATCTGCTAGTCACACTCCTTTTGATGCAGCCCTCGATACAGTTGGCTTTCTGGGCTGCAAGCACACACTGCCAGCTCATGTTCATTTTCTCATCAACCAACACTCCCAAATCCTTCTCCTCAGGGCTGCTCTGAATCTCTTCTGTAAATATATCATATGATAAACACACTATGAATCCAAGGTATTAGAAATAGTGTAAAAACACAAAAGCGAGGAATGAAAGCACCCAAGATACAAAATACGGCATACAACTTACCAGCATTCAGAAGGAAGATAAAGGCACAAAGGAAGGATGTTTGATAAAAGCCATCTTTCAGCTCTGTAAGGTAGCCGCCAACAACAGGCCCCAGAATGAAGCCCACACTGGAGGCTGCATTGAAGCGTCCCATCACTAAAGGGCGGTCTCGCTCAGAAACCAAGTCAGAAAGGAGGGCTTTAGAGATCGAGAGTGTGTGTTTGAAAATACCTGCAAAGTAATATAAACAAAATAAACATGTATAGCACAGTCCAAGAGATTAAAAATGACAGAAACTATCTGAAATACCAGTGGTCAAAATCTATATGATTGGTATTTTTAAGACTCTGTTAACCATAAATTCTTCAATGCTAGAGTCCTGCAGCTGCCATCCTGGCTGTTCAAGGATTTAGCTTAGGTGATTTTGATCAAGGCAATCAGTTTATGCCTCTGCTCAAAGTTATGCTCCTACAGCCCTGCCAAAAGGAGAAGTAACTAAACTGAGTGTTGAAGCACACTAGGAATAAAATAGCCACTACAATGGCAACTTGTGGATGGTTAATGGTGAAGTAGGAATGTCTTGCCTGAATATGAACATAGCTCTGTACCAACTTTACTGGGTATGAAGATTTCCAGGATTGTAATGCACCAATTTCTATGGGAAACTTGTGGGTGGCAGAAAAAGGGCACAGAAGGATAAGCAGACTGCAGGAATATTAATAATGCCATCTTTTACATTCCTTGCCTCTGACCAGGGCAATGCTGTCACAGTGCTACTGGGATTTAAAAGTATTATTTCTACTAAGCAGTTAAATATCAACCAAAGAATTCATTAGCAGATTGTCTTTAAATATTAACAGCTCCTGAATCAAAACTATGGGCCATAAAAGTGGCCTTTAGTAGATGTGCTCAAAGTAATAGCAATGTTTATTGTATCAGAATATAGGTGTTTGGTTATTTTAAGAACTCTGAAATGAACCCTGGCACAAACTTAGCTTCAGTGCTGCAAACACACACTTTTGCAGAACATAAATATTCTGTTGAAGAAGTGACATAAAATTTCAGCCAAATATTGTAGTGTCACTTTGAGGTACATTTTCAGCAAGAGAAAAAACAGTAACACATATAATTCTATTCTCTACTGCAAATGCAAGCCAACATTTCCAGCAGTTACTTGGTATGTTGTGTACCTGTTATGACTGAATTTACAATAGCTTCTTTCAAAGTACTGCTATACTTGTCTATTTCAGCCATTCCAGCTGGCATAAGAGTTGTGACAGTAAATATACAACTGTCCTGGTTTCAGCTGGATAGTTTATTTTCTTCCTAGTAGCTGGTACAGTGCTGTTTTGGATCTAGGATAAGAATAATGTTGATAACACATTGATGTTTTAGTTTACACTAAGTAAAGAGCTCTTCAGCTTTTCACCCCACTTTGAGTGCCCCTCAGTGAATAGGCTGAGGAGCACAAGAATTTAGGAGGGGACACAGTGAGGACAGCTGACCCCAACTGCCCAAAGGGATATTCCATACCATGTGATATCATGGTCAGGATATGAAATAGGAAGTAAGCTGGCTAGGGACCACTGCTCATGAACTGTCTGGGCGTTAGTTGACAGGCTGTGAACAATTGCATTGTGTATGACTTGTTTTGTATATTATTGTTTTCCTTCCTTTTCAGTACTTTTAAACTGTCTGTATCTCAATCCACAAATTTTATATTCTCCTTCCCCCCCTGCCCAATTTTCTCCCGTATCTCACTGAGTGGTTGAGTGGTGTTTAGCTGCCTGCTGAGTTAAACAACAACATTTCAAGTCACTTTCAGGAAAACATCATGAGAATACTTGATTCATGGAGATTTTTCAATTACTAAGTGTCGTGGCTTAAGCCATAACTCACACAGTCGCTCTCTCACTCCCCCCACTTCCTCCCCCCACTCGCAGAGGGATGAGGAGGAGAATCAAAATAATGTAACTCCCACAGGTTGAGATACTTACAGGCCAGTAACTAAGGTATAACACAAAACCACTACTGCTGCCACCAATAATAATAATGGTAAGGGAAATAACAAGGGAAGAGAATATAACCGCTCACCACCCACTGACCGACACCCAGCCCAACCGAGCCTAACCCTTCTGGGTAACTGGTTTATGCAAGTGGGCATGACATGCTGTGGTATGGAATACCTCTTTGGTCAGTTTGGGTCAGGTGTCTTGTCTCTGCTTCCTCCCGGCTTCCCCTCTTCCCTGGCAGAGCATGAGACTCAGAAAGTCCTTGGTCAGCCTAGGACTGAGCAGCATCTAAAACCATGGGTGTTATCAGTGCTGTTCCCAGGCCAAAAGTCAAAACCACAGCACTGTACCAGCTACTAAGATGAAAAATTACTACTACTGCTGAACCTAGGACACTAAGGTTCAGGTGGTGCTGCTGGGTGATGATGCTATGTAGCCATCTATATACCATGTTTTCCCTAGTAGTAATTCTCAAGCTGAGACTATGGGGAATTTAAACTCCAAAATGCCAAGTGTTTACTCACCTACAGGAACCCTAGAAATGGCAAACAGGAACACAGTGGTGGATGCTCCAAGAAGGAAGTAACCCAATGCACTGAGAAGAATACAAGCAAGCAGGGAATACTGTCTTCCTACTATATCACTCCAGCAGCCCTTTCACAAATCAGGAAAATAAGGTTAGCTTTTTAAGACATTTAACTATGTACAGTGAACAATCAATACTTCGAAATAAACTGAGAAAAGAGATGAAAGGACTGTCAATGAAAGCTTAATAAGTTTATTCCACAACATTCCTAAGTGTTTAAATTCCTGAAGTCACAAGCAGAGTTCTCCCTGGCATCAATGCACCTGCTGAAATTATGATTCCATTTAATGTCATGCATAAAGCTTTTTTAAAAAAAACTTTCCTCTTTAAAAGTACAGTCCTGCAATATACGTAATGAAATATTGGTAATAAGGGCACTCTGAAAATGTTATTACAACCAAACACTAATACTTGTTTGCATCAATGGTTGCACTGTATTAGATTAGATACTTGTTGAACATCCTAAAATGAATGATCTTAGCTATGAAGAGTTTGTCAGCTGAGTGCAGACAGGGAGTAGTTATGAGAAGGGCAAACAGTAAACTTGCATTTAGCTTTCATATAAATAATCTTGATTCCAAAGAGGAAACAGATTTATTAAGAAAGTAGGCAATGGTCTTGCAGTTCAAAAGAAAATGCCATAAGATTATAAAAGCAAATTATTCCAGGTGGCATACCAAAGAGTTTTTGCATGAGATGCTCAAAATCTCCTCTCTTAAAAAGGCTAGGAGGTGTCAGGGTAATACTAAAGGTGCTCCTGGCTAAGGAGGGATCTAAGGGATTGATAAGTAAAGCATGTATTCAGGAGGTTTAGTCTCTGCACTCTTGCTTAGATTAGGATGTAAAAAATCAACAGCTAACACAAAACAAACCCAAACAAAGCTCAAAGATGTAATACATTAATTTAAATGACAAATTACAAGACACTGTTCATTAAGCAGGGAAAGCAAACTATAGGTAACAAGCTTATGAAGAGCTGACTTGTGAGACTGCTTTTTGGACAGGCTACTGCACTGAAGGACACTTCAGCTTTACTAGTACCAACACTGAAGAAGAACCCTGTGTGACTGCAACATACTCTGTAATGTATCTGAGCCCAAATCTGGATTCTAGTTTTTGACCAAAGACTGTACTCTGTTTAGTTCTGAAAAATCTGGAAATTCCCTACAAATGAAACAAACATGTTCCATGCAAACTAAAACCTAGATCTTTCAAGCAAAAATGCTTATATGAACACTACAAATGTTTCAAAACATCAAGAAAGACTATTATTAACTTCACCCTTTTTCCTTTAAAATCCATAGAAATACCAACACGCTCGGAAATGCAGTGTTAGAACTCACCACAAATGTGCTGGAAAATAGTTGCATTATACCATAGAGAGATCCTGAAACAAACAAGTAAAACACCAATGATAAAAAATTAACTTCATTTTTTAAGAAAATAAAAACCAAAGAAAATTTTAAATGAGGCAACATGAAAGACATTCTGGAAATAATTTATCAGAATAATAGGAAGAGGGAGCAGGACAAACCAAGGGCCTTTAGCATATAACCAAGGCCTCTCAAAGTTTAAGCTCAGACAGTAACTTGGGAACTTTCTGGGTAAGAGTTTGAGAGACCTGAGCATGACATGAATATGACATGGTGGTTGCTTGTGGCACTTGCCTTGGCAGGTCGGTGGCACTGTGATACAATCAATCTGCCAAGCCTTCCTATATTTGTACTTCAGCTATCATCCTCTATACCAGAAAGGCTTTAACCACTTAGCTTCCTTAACTGCAGCACATTTTACATTCATGAATGACCTGGGTGATACTGACTGTTGTTAAGTCCACTCCTTGATCACGAGCCCATCTATATGCTGCATCTCTGCCTTGATGGCCTGAGGTGTCACAGCCCACTGTGAGCTAAAAATAATTCACCCTTATGTTACCAATCTAAATTCATTTGAGCCACTTTAATCTTGGCAGCTTTATCCACCTGTTGGTTGTTCTGATATTCCTCAGTGGCCCAACTCTTGGGTACATGAGCATCTACGTGGTGTACCTTCACCACCAGGCTCTCCATCCAGGCAGTGATATCTTGCCACAGCGCAGCAGCCCATATGTGTTGCCAGTTACACTGCTTCCATTGCTGCAATTACCCTCGTAAGGCATTTGCTACCATATATGAGTCAGTATAAAGAACTGGCCATTTTTCTTGTTCAGCAAAGTGTAAGGTCACTGCATGGCTTTCACCTCTGCAAAATGACTTGACATGCCTTCTCCTTCAGCAGTTTCTGCACTTGATAGGGGACTCCATAAAGCTACTTTCCATCTGTGATGCTTTCCCACAATACGGCAAGACCCATCAGTAAACAAGCCATACTGTTTCTCACATTTTTTATGAACTGGTGCTTAAAATAATACTGAACTCAGCGTCAAACCCAGATTATTCATGAAAAGTGCTAAATTTCATCCAAAATAAAATAGGATGGTAATAAAAAGCTGAATAACAGAGCCCATGTCAACCACATAGCTATAAAAAATACATCATTACAAACCATCATCAGAGCCATAAAATATAAACAAGAACTTCACAAAACTTATCAGTTATTTTTTTTTTAGATAAAATCCCAAACTTTCAGAATTTACTTGTACACACTTGTAAAGACAATAAATATTTTGCCAAAAGACAGACGCAAGAAATTTAATCAAACAGGGAGCAATCATGGGCTTTGTAAAGCTCAGGAGAACCAGCTACAGAAGTACTGTTTGCAAAGCCTGTAAATAGCAATAAAACTAAAAGCAACACTTCTGGCTCCCAAAGTTGCTGAGCCGTGAATTTTTGGATGCTGAAAAAGCACCTGCACAAGTACCACTGCAAGACTTGTTTGTTCTTTTCAAGAAGAGTGCTCTTTCCCAAGCACTGTCAGTATGCAAGATTGGACAGGTCTTTGCATCTAGTAAAGTACGGCTATTTTACTGGGAAACTTGCCTTACTTTGTATTATGCTACCAGCAAGGAAGAATTATGTTACAATTTCCAATTTGCAGAAAACCACAATCCAGGTCACATTATCTTATTCTTCAGCAAATCAGCCAAGTACTGCAACTCACCTATTATGCCAGCAACTGTATGACTTGCTCCTAGAGATTTGATATGAAGGCTCATTAAAGGAACAACCATGCTCACACCAAATAAATCCTGAAAAGCAGGCAGGAGAAGTTTTAGTAACCAATCATGTTTACAAAGATGATGGCAACATAGCCTAGTAACAGTCAATATTAAAAAAGTTCCATAGCAGTAGAAGATTAAAATAATTCATTTCACGGCCAATGCGGTATGTTGTAACCTTTAAAATGCATTCGGTATGTACAAAATTACAAAACCACATAAACGTAAAGATAAAGGAGTTAAAACTATGGAAAAGGCAATCTTCTTTCCCCCATCAGATACAGTAATTTTTAAGATATATATATTTACACATTAAATTTTCCTTGAATATACATTAAACTTTATCTGTTTCACAAGAAAAGTACTTGGTACCAGTATTTTAAATTCAACGCGGTTTGTAATTTCAATTGGATGCAAATAGTTTTTATTTGGGCAAACAGAGTACACTTGCAGAATCTACAGTATTTTAGCTCTCATCCACAGTGGGATGAAGCTATGGTAGATCTAAACCAACCTACAGACTTTGTGTATCATTTAAGAAATGTACTGAAAAGACAGAAATATGGGGGGGGGGAGGAAAGCAAAGCTTAAGTCATAAATGCTTTGTAAGAGGAGAGCAAAGGTCACTGCCCATCCTTAACAGTACAAGAATCTCCTACTCACTGCTTTTGATGTTTTATCTTTTGTTAAGCTAACCACATCAACTCAAGAGTTCTTTTGCTACTAGTCTCTGGCACAGTATATGGTATCCTAAATCAGAGCAGTACCTTACAGATCTAGTGGAGTAAGATCATCTTCTACCAAAGCCTACTTGAGCTGGAAAAGACTAGCCCTTTATAGTATGCCCATAGCCTGAATAACTGTAACAACATGCATTACTACGTGAATTCTCACAGGATGCCATTAGGTACCTCTTGATGGTTGAAAGTGAGGCTTACAAGGTTAGAATCGTTATTAAATATATTAGCACCAGCAAACAGAGCACACAACTTATGAAGATCTTCAATAACACAATCTTGGGTGTCCTCTACAAACCTGAAGTTCAATGACTTTGTCCAGGTCATCAATAGAGACATTTAAAAAGACAAGTCTACAAATACACCCTGGCAGCACTGGACTTTTACAGGCATAAAGGTAGAGCAAGACCTACTAACCATTACCCTCTGATGGGTAGTTATTTCTCATTTCACCTATAAAGTCTTAGGTCAAATAACAAATACATTGTATTCTCCTGGTTACAGGAAGCTTGCATCATAGCTAACAGGCCTTCATTATATTCACCATAAGCTACACCCTCTAAAAGGACACTCACTTCTTGACTGATTTCAGCGTGTACTCCAGCTCTGTGTCAGCACGTTTATTACAGGATTGGAGAACCACAGTGCTTAAGTTATCTAAGACACAAAGCACTCTTTCCCAGAATATTTGCTCCAGGACACAATTCAACTAACACTGTTTCTACTGCCCAGCCTAAAGGCCCGTATGTAAGGCAACGTATCCACATTTCACAGTGCATGTTCATACTAATTTTGTACTCATTTCCCAAGTCGAACCTTTTGGTTTCAAATTAACTAAACATGAATCACTACAGAATATAAGTCTTCTCTAAAGCTTGCCCACCACCACCACCTCCATTCCCCCCCCAAAAAAAACATGGCCTTTTTTATTTATTTTAGTTTACAACAGCCACTGGTATTTCAAGGAAACAAGGAACAGCTCTAACAAGCACAAGGCAAGGCTTAACTGTCAGAGTGCTCCCTTGTATTTACAGGAGTAAAATATCCTTGCATGAAGCTGCACTACGTTTGCACGGTTAAAACAACACAGCAGCAACCAACCAATACCGCTACCAACATCAGAACTGCAAGAAGAACGCAGGTGAAGGGACGTACTTCAAACCCGAGCCTGATCTGGAGTGCCACGAGCGGGGGGTACCGCTACCAGCCAGGGTCCGAGAGTGCCCGCGCGAGTCAGCATTGCAGCGGCAAAGGCTACGGGGAGGAAAGTACGGGGGCCTGCGGGGACCGTCCTCAGGCTTTGCAGCATCTCCTGAGGGAACCTCTAGGCTCCAAAACAAGCGACGGGCCCATTCCCCTTCATCCCATCTCTAACACGGCTTCTGCCATGGGACCGGGCAGCGCGCCCTGTGAAGCGGGGATGAGCGGACTTCTCTCCTCACGCACAGCTGCCCGCGACAGGCCGCGCCGGAAGGCCACCCCCACAGCCGCACCCCGCCTCCCTGCTTACCAGGAAGCCCACCGCGTAAAGGCACCGTACGAAGCGATCAGACGTTGCTGCCGCCGTGTTTCCCGAGGCTCCCCGGCCCCCATCCTCATCCTCCTCCTCCATCCGGCCAACGGCGGCGGCGAGCCGCCGCTCCGTAACGGTGGGGCTGGGCATGCGCAGTGCGGGCGGTGCGGTGGGTAAACATGGAGGTAGTTGGGAGTGAGGGAAGTGGCAAAGTTTGGTGATGTAGTTGTGTTAACGAACGTGCTCTCTGTATTTCCTCTTTTTTCAGGCGAGGAGGGGGAATAAGGATCCCTGCCCCCTCCTCTTCCACCCTGTAGGACTTTGTTCTTCTTGTCTCTTGCTACATGGAGTGTTTTGCAACCTGCATTTTGTGACCTGTGAGCTCAGGGTTTGGAGCTCGAAGGAAAGCAGGAAAAGCTCGATCGGTTGAAGGACCTTTGGAATGGGAGCGTAGTTAACTGTCCCATTGCACCTTTCTGTCAGCTGCTATAGAAATAAGACTTTTGAACCTGTGCATCACTGAGCCTGCCTTATCCATGGGGAATGTGGTTGTGCCCCACTGCTGCCGCTTGGGCTTGTCATGGGAATCAGCCAGGTGCCTTCATCAGGTGTTTCTGATGACAGTGTTAACCTGCCTTCTTAGGTAGTTGATAGTTGTTGTACTGAGGTAGGAAGGAAGGACATCTGTCCTTATTCTTGGCACATGCACAGCAGTGCTGCACTTAGTTACTAAGTCAGGGGAAGCTGGATTGTGCAGAGCTATTGTATTGCAGTGTATTAGCATCCAAAATAGTAAACCAACATTCTTAAATCTCTGAGATGCCCATCTGGAGTAATTGTGACATGCAAAATACTGTGTCCAGCTTTGGAGTTCTCTCTACAGGAAAGATATAGACCTGTTGGAAAGGGTACAGAGAAAGGCTGGAGAATTGGGTTGTTCAGTGTGAAGAAGAAAAGACTCTCGGGAGATCTTATTGTTGCCTTTCAGTTCTTAAAAGGGACCTTTGAGGAAGATGGGGAGAGACTCTGTAGTAGGGCTTGTTGCAATAGAAAAAGGGCTAATGGTTTTAAACTAAAAGAGGAGAAATTTAGGCTGGATGTGAGGGAAAAGTTTTATGCAGTGAGGGTGATAAAACAGTGGCACAGATTGCCCAGGGAAGTGATGGATGTGCCATCCTTGGAGACTTTCAAGGTCAGAATGATGTGGTTCTGGGTGACCTGATTTAGTTGAAGATAACCCTGTTCATTGTAGGGGGTTTGGATTAGATGACCTTTGAAGGCCCTTTCTGATCCAAGCCTTTCTATGATTCTGCAATTTATGTTGGAGGCAGAAGGGATTTTTTCCTTATATACAGCTGCTAAGGTGGGTGTCAATGAAGGGACTTCAGTTTTAAACACTTTTTTTTAAAAATTAAGCAGGAGATGCTTTAATTTGTTTTTAATTATCAGAAAAGCTTTTGAAAAATTACAATGAATCACATTTTAAAAGTTACCACAAATTGGTAAAGTTTAAGAATGATTGATCAATGACTGGCAATAGGGTAACTTCAGTTCTGTCTTCATGTTTTCACAAGAAATAAATATTGCAGGATCAAGGGTCTTCAACAGATTTAGGTCACAAAAAAATAGAAGTGAATGTGGTTTCCCTTATGGTTATGAAGAATTAAGCTCAAGAAAACCCAACCAACCAACCAAAACATATAGAAAGCAAGACATATTCCTGTATATGCAGCTTATTTGTAAGATACCAAGGCAAAGCTTAGCCTAGCATATCCATAGGGAAAAGATGTTTTCAGAATCTCTACAATGATTTTGTTGTTATCCCAGTGGCTGTGATATTTTATAGTTGCCTTAACCAATGCATCCTATTAAATTAGCTCTCTGAGGCCACTTTGATTTACAAACCCTCTCAGTAAGAGAAGGCATTATGGGAATTGATAGTATATTGTCTGCTCAGTATTGCAGTAATTTTACTTGTGGTCATTTTATCGGGTACAAGAAGTGGAAAAGGCCTGAAGATTCATCAGAGGAAACTTAAAGAGGTGAATGATTAAAAGAGATTACAAGATTTTAGGTACTCTTCCTGCAGTATAAGGCAGATAGAGTTTTGTGCAGATGCTGAGCCCAGATGAAATTTATGAGGCTCTGTGTAAATGTCAGTCTGTGCTATAAGTCTTAGAAACCAGATTTGGCAATTCTGCATTCGTTTTAGGTTCTGAAGATCAAAATGATCTAATATAAAGGGGACAAAGTATTATAGGCAGAAATATTGGATTCCCTGACAATGAAACTGTTCCTTAGTTTTGCCTGTTATTTCATGCAATCTCCATGCAGAATGGCTTGTAAAGCAGGATAATGAATAAGCAGAATAAATGGCTTTTAAAGAGAATAGCCCAACATTTTGATGCTCCAATGACAGTGTCAGTGCAAACTGTCAGTGTCGAAGAACAAAAATAATTTAGAAAACATAGATGTCACTTCCTTTAAGAGATATTTTCCTGCTTTTATACTGGCAAGCTTGATCAGATCATTAAAGAATTGTGCATATTGCATGTTTAGTTTTTAGTAGTGTGTGAGAAAGGCATTAATTTACAGTAACATGGCAAATTGTTGCGTTTGAAATGAAAGGCAGATGGTTCCTGCAGCCTTGGAGGTTTTCACTCATGTTCGGTCATTGCAATTACAAAATTTAAGATGAGGGCTCCCAAATAAAGAAATCTTAAGATGAATTTCCCAAATAATGTGATGGTATGACTGATAAGGGAATTGAGTAGTTGTCATGGTTTAAGCCACTATGACTCACCCAGTGCGCTCACTCACTCCCCCCTCTTTCTTCCTCCCAGCTCCTGAGGGGATGGGGAGGAGAATCGAATGAATGCAACTCCCACAGGTTGAGATAAGAACAGTTAAGTAATTAAGGTATAACACAAATCACTACTGCTGCCACCAATAATAATAGTGACAAGGGAAACACAAGGGAAGAGAATACAGCTGCTCACCACCCGATACCAAGCCCAACCCAGTAGTGAACCCCTCTCTTCCAGGTCCCTGCCCTCATTTTTACATCCTGGTCATAACGTGCTGTGGTATGGAATACTTCTTTAGCTGCTTTGGGTCATGTGTCCTGTTTCAGCTTCCTCTCAGCTTCCCCTCCTCCGTGGCAGAGCATGAGGCTCAGAAAGTCCTTCGTCAGACCAAAACATTCTAAGCAGTAACCGAAAACATGGGTGTTATCAGTTCTGTTCCCAGGCCGAAAGTCAAAAACACAGCAGTGTACCAGCTACTGAGGAGAAAAACAACTGCTACTGCTGAACTTAGGACAGTATCCACCCCTTAGTCCATACCATTCACGTCATGCTAAGATACTGCATTTTCAATATGCCATCACATGTATATATATATACATCCACACACATAGAAGGAGAGAGGTCATCCCTCAGTGCATGGACCAATCCCTATAAAGCTGCTGAGTTCATTCGGTCCACGACATCGTACTCCATCTCTTGTAACAGTCTTTCAGACCAGGAGAGGCTGTGTGCAGTGTTCACACTCGTGAATAACCTGGGCAATAGTGTCCATTGCTAAGTCCACCCACAATTTTGGGCCACATCCATCCTTTGGTAAGAAATAGAGGTAGTGGAAATAAGCCAGGAAAACTTTTATTACATTTGTATCAGTTATTTGGTCTAAATATTAATACAACATGGTATCTAGTTCAGCTGTCCTAACTGAAAATCAATGTTGAATAAATGGAGAGGGTTGGAAAAGAACAGATGCTTCAATGGCAGAAGAAATGTTTCTTGCAGTGTTGGGCAGCCAGAGATCAGACTGTACTTAGCCTTGCTTAGTGGCCTATCCTTGCCTCACATTATGAATGAGAGGAGAACTGGTTTGTTGGAGAATGTCTAAAATTCAGTTTACTAATGAGGAGAAAGTGTGAGGGATCTGCAGCCCTTTACTACAAACATGTACTGTGGTAAATGCCAAACAAGAGGTTGAGACAGCTCTGTGTCTGGGTGTGCTCCAAGTCATGGCAAAGTGGAAGCACTGGTGAAAGACATTTGAAATCTGACAGTTTTGGAAAAAAGATCCTTTCATTCCTTCAGTGGGGGAGAAAATGTTAAACCTTATAAATTCTTAGATAAAGTTTGTAAAATACTTTTGTAGGACAGATCTAAGACAACTATAGCAATTTATTGCAGTAAATGGCATGTATTCTTGGAGTCCAGCATTACAAATGAGTAAGGTCAAGATCCTCAAAAGTATAATCTATCACCAAATTTAGTGAACCTAACAATGACTTATTTCATTTTGGTTTACCACTTCAGATCATTAGAGTAACACTGAACAGTTATTGCAACTTTTCAAGTACAAATTGAGCCCAGTAGAAAAAGGTACAATCCAGTGGTCCAGAACTTTTGAAGATGTACTGTAAGTGAACTTGAGTTTGGAAAATGCTGTTAATCTTGAGGACATTTAAAGAGTAATTGCTCTGGAAAGGTCTGCCGAATTAAGGAATCTGGAAAGAAACCTTTTAACTGACTCTACCCTCAAGGCTGTAAGTACTGGTGGTCATGGCATAGTGACTGCCAGGCTGGATGTGGTTCTGATCTGCTTGAAGATGTCCGTGCTCATTGCAGATTAATTGGACTAGATGACTTTTCATGCACGCACATGCACCCCCTGCCCCCCCCCGCCCCCCCCTCCCCCGTATCTTTCTCTCCCTTTTCTTTCTCTTTCTGTCATTTGGCTTGATTATCCAATAATAATAATAAAAGCTTAGAGCACTCAGCATGGATGTGAGGAACTCAGATCCACTTTTGGTGGTTGTAGTTACTTTGGCAGCTTGCAGGTACATGGTTTCATCACACCTTGATGAGACAGAGTTATGATTCAAAAAATATTGTGCCTTCCCCTATTTTTACCTATTTTATCCAATGTAGCTTTAATGTAAGGTATAATGCAGAATGGGATACATGAAGCAGTACTAAATTTTTATCTTGTTGCCTGTGGCTGAGTAAATCTGTGATATTTGGTACAGTATCAAAGTTCTGAGTATGAGAGGGTATGAGACAGTCCAAATAGGGTATGCACCCTGCAGCTTTGTTCATCTAGGTGGCTGTAAATTTACCACATGTTCTTGCAGATATGTAACAATGGATCTTGGTTACATAATAATGTGCAGATATAATGGCTCATGAAGATTGTTTTTGTTGGTTATTAAAGTATCTGTTGGAGCTGTTGCTGAGATATGAACTGATTTTGTCCTTAGGTCAGAAGAAGGGTGGTTGCCATCATTATCTCTTCATGTGTTTAAGTAGAGCTTGTGTGGAATGAATAACTCAGTGGTACCTGTGTTCAGAACAGCTTGATTTCATCCCTGCGTAGAGGACTTGTACTGTCTTAAATCTCTGATCAGGTTTTACATGAGTTGACAATGTGCCCTTGCTGAAAAGAAGGCAAATGTTATCCTGGTCTGCATTAGGCAAAGCATTGCCAGCAGGTTCAGGGCGATGATCCTTCCTCGCTAGTCAGCATTGGTGAGGCCACACCTGAGTAGGAGTGGTGAGTCCAGTTCTGGGGTTCTCAGTACAAAAGAGACATGAACATACTGAGTAGAGTTCAGTGAGAGGCCTCTAGGATGGTGAAGGGCCTAGAGTATGTGTTTTATGATGAAAAGCTGAGAGAGCTGGGACTGTTTAGCCTGGAGAAGACAAGACTCAGAAGGATCTTTTGAATGTATATAAATACGTAAAGGAAGAGTATAAAGAGGACAAAGCTAGGCGTTTTTCATTGGTGCCCAGTGACGGGACCAGAGGCAATGGGCGCAACCTGGAACACAAAAGGTTCCCTTTGAACATCAGGAAACACTTTTTTTACTGTGTGGGTGACTGAACACTGACTAGTATGTGTTACCCAGGGAGGTTCTGGAGTCTCCAGCCTTGGAAATATTCAAAAGCTACCTGGACATAGTCCTTGACAGCCAGCTCTAGGTGGTCCTGCTTGAGCAGGGGGCTTTGGCAGGGTGACCTCCAGTGGTCACTTCCAACCTCGATCTTTCTGCGTTTTGTGGCCTGATTTACTGTAGTGTTAAGATTAAAGGGATCTTATCTCAAACTAGTTATTCCATGCCCCCTTTTAATCAGTGAAGGGGAAAAAAAAAACCAAAGTAATTGCACTTTGAAGTAGTCATCCAAAAATAGGTCAGATGGACTGTGACACAAAAGTGCTGATACGACTGTAAAGGAAACCAGAGGTGACCAGCTTAATTGGAGACAGTTACTCTGCAGCTGTCTAGTGTTAGGTAAAATGAATCCCAGCTAAAGATTTAATGGACAAAGTGTACTAGGTGGACTGTGTGTCTGCCCAGCACGCTACTGACATTTGACTGTGTAGGTGCAATGGGTAACATACTGCCCAGCTGGGGAAGATGGACAGAGTGAGGATCCGAATCAGCGGGTGAGATACTCTGTTGCTGTTCAGAATGTTTTTCTTAGACAGTAAATGGGCATTGAGGTCTCAGAAGGACTCAGCTCTGAGGTAGCTGTTGAAATTGTTTCTTGGTGTATAGTGAGACACACAGCCAGTTCTAAAAGCTGCTTTTAGATCATGGACATATCTGTCAGCATAGATAAGGAGCTGCCTGCCAATTCCAGACGTACACACAAGACATTTAATCAATCACACACAAACATAAACAAGCAAACAAACAACCTCCCTTTCCCATAAGCTAATCAAGCTTTTTTTTTTTTCCCTTCAGATTAAAAAGGAAGAAAGAAACAGCTTACTATTGTTTTGGTTTGTTTTTTCTTCTTCGTATTTCTAAATACAAGGAGGGACACACATACTATATTGAAGCTGGAGCTATTTAGATACATAAATAAAACATGCAGATTTAGGAGTTAGTTTAGCCCTATTTATCTGGAAAATAAAGCAGAAATAAAATCATAAAACTTCTGCCAGCTTTGTTAAATGAAATTGGAATCCCTCTATTATGTGGGGGCCTTCAATCTTCACTCTGTGAATCAACAAAATCAATTAATGTTGGGCTTAATTGTCCAAATTGATCATACATTAAAACTGATTTAATTACTTAATTGACATTATAGTAGAGATAATTTTGGCTAAGTCACTTTGGTTTAAAATGCTGGTCTTTCTGTAGAAATCTAGGAGATTTGGAGGGAGTTGGGGCATGACCTTGTTTAAGATTCAGAATAATGATTTTCTTTTTCTTGGTAAGCCTGGCCCTGCTTTCCCTCTGCTGGCCCTGAAACTTTCTCTCTTCTGTTGAGGAATCTTCAGAATTTACTTTAACTGAAGAAAAAGTGCCCCAAGACTTTCTGAGTATTCAAGTAATGGATAACATGAATTTTTAAGCTGACATAACAAGTCTTAACATGGCTTGTGATTCATTCCTAACATAGCTAGGCATAATACTAGAGATGTTTGAGTATTTAGAAGATAGCACTGCCATGGAATGTGCTATAAATATAAAAGAGAATAATTAAGTCAGATCCTCTCAGGATGAACATGCTAAACTGAGACCAGAGTGCATGTGCAGTATATTAAAAATAAATACATTTACTACACAGGCGGTGGTTCAGCTGTCATTTGAATTTAGTGAAATTTTTTATGCAAACTGATTTCAGTGAAGCTACTTATGAAAGTAACTTACTCTCATGAAGAAATGGGCTCATGGAGTCACTGACATATTTCTGACCTGAAGCCAGGTAGGTGCAATAAGACTGAAACCAGCCATTTTATTTCTTTGATTATTTGTGGTTCAGTGACTGAGTCAGCTGGCTGGAGTTCTCTTTTTACTTGTGGTGTAATGTTGAAAAAGTCATTTTACCATTGTGTACCACACTTTCCTTAGCTATAGGTATGAATAGCAGTGCATAACCATCTTTGAAAAGAGCTTTGGGAATTGGGAAGTAATGCATGTCAGTGAAAAGTATTTGTATTATTTTCACTGTCAGTATTCACCAGCTTCAGGTTTGTCTCTTTTTGTACTCATACATAGCTCTATCCAACTTTTAGGTACTGTGAACCTGGCTTGTAGTTGTGATTTAAGAAAGGTGCGGGTCTTCTCTAAGTCCTTTTGTCATACCTGCCTGCCAGATATAGATGTCTTTGACATCCTGGAGCATCCAGTGGTGGGAAATGACAGTAAAGCAACTGTATCCCTCTGTCTAGGCTTATTTCAGTTACCATCATGTAGGCTGTTAGTGCCATTTTTTCGTGAAAAAAAGGTACCTAAGACCCCTGTTTGGGGCTGGCAGGTGTGGTCAAAACTGGGAGAAAAATATGCCCTTCTAGGTAAATATGCCAGCAGGATACCGTGGAAAATAACTAGAGCTAGTTGTCCACTTGAGCTTTCTGAGTCTCATCTAGGTTGTCCTGAACTGTTCTCCAGGCTCTTCTGACTGTATTGCTACTCATTATAATGGAAAGACATATATGTGAAATACAAAATTGTGTGAAATTGTCTAAATTTGGGTGTTAGTCCTGAAGTTTTTTTTGTTGTTGTTCTGTTGTTTTGTTTGTTTTTTTTTTCCTTTTTTTTTCTTATTTCCTTCCTTCTATTTCAGATAAGATAGGATAGACTAGACTAGACTAGAATATTTCAGTTGGTGGGGACCTACAACAGTCATTTAATCCACCTGCCTGACCACTTCAGGGCTGACCAAAAGTTAAAGCATTATTCTAAACTGCAAGTAATCCTTTTCTAATATATGCCTTCTTTTCTTTTATAGCACAGTGTGTTCTTTTTCGTGAAGATGTTTTTTTTCTTTAATAAAGAACAATAAAACATTACTTTCTAAAGTGATGTTTTGAAAGATCACTTTCTGCTATAGCAAAGGGAGGTGCATCAATGGATGCAGGGAAAGTAAATATGGCAAAAAGACTCTGACTGAAAAATCATTTACTGTTCTGCATACACTGAAACTGTGCAGTGCAAAAAGGCCACAAAATATTCCTATAGTGTAAGAAGTTAGTATAGTATCAGGTTTGAATAAAATATGACTCATAACAAAAGTGAATATGGTGTTAGGTAGATCATGTACAAACACCAAGAACGTATCTCTGGTTCATCTGTCTGCTTGGAAGTGAAGAGAGGTCTTTTCCTTGCTCTCCTTGAGCACACTGCTGCACTCTCCAAAGAAATACTGAGATACTCTAAGGACTCCCTCTGGAGACCTAAATCTTTGTTACAAAATTATGTGACAAATGTTTTCTGGAGTAAACTGACTTCATCATTCTCTTGATCCCAGCACTTCCCAGCACGGGATGTTCATGGAATATTTTCTACTTTGGGTAAGGACTGCAGAATATGGTGCATAGTATAGACTCAATAAATATCTACAGAAGCATGTAATCCACTAGATATGTTTGGGAAAGCTTGTTTTACATGAATAGAAGTTGTTGAAAAGCCTTTTTTGGGGGGAGTGGGTCCTTGGAATTTAAATGTATTACCTCATCACTTTCCAAAATGGCCAAAGCACATGCATAGGAAAATGTCTTCTTTTTTAAAAAGATTGAAGTTTTCTCTACCAGGTGTTGGGAGGAATTTTTGACTGCATGCTGTTCTGATGTACGCAAATAAGATGCATATGAATAAATAAAACAGTTAAATGCTTAGTGTTGTCAAAGTTATTACATTAATAGTAAGATGGAAATTTTTATAGCTACCTGTAGTTATAATGAAGTTTGGAGCTTTCAAAGGCATCTCTTCAATTTGGCTACCATAAAAAAAATCTCAGCTTTCATTTACTACCACGACATAGTAACTTCTGAAGTGTTGCATGTATTTCATTCCCTGCTAGCAGCTAAGGAAACATTCACCACCAAGCCTGAACTTTGGAAGTCCTTCCTGCTATTACATGCTCTGTTCACGTGGATGGATGGAGCCATTGCACCTCCATCTCCACTGATGTTTATGCACCAACTGCAACAATATTTCAAGTCAATCCCCAATTAGTTAGGGGAAGGTCAGCTATTTCTGACTGGCCTTGCCCAGACAGAGAAACAGAATGAAGCTCTGCCATCAGTGTCCTAAAATAGAAGGCCCTTTTCATCTGTCAGGCTTGAGCCAGCCGCATGGAGCACAAATTAGGAGGTGCAAACCGAATCGCAGGGCATTAGGAGGAAGGGCGCAGACAGAAAGTCAAATGTAGATAAACTTCTTCAGATATGAGCTGTATTGTCCAAACAGCTTATTAGTCACTTTCCCAATAACTTTATTTATTTTACTAGAGTACTTAAGGAGGTTTTTTGTAAGATAACTTTGATAATGAAACTAAGTGTGGGGTTATTTTTTGGAGGCTTCTTTGCAGCTCTGGGGGTTTTGCTTTTTTTGGTGGCATTTGGAACTGATTATTGGCTTCTTGCTACAGAAGTAGGAATGTGTTCAAAAGCACCTGAAGATGCTGGGGTTAGTATGAGTGGTTTTATTTATAATGAGAATTAAATATATAGGCTTCTTGTATATGTTTATTTTGTAAGAATTTATTTCTGTATGAACTTTTGATTATTCTCATTTTGAACTTCTAGAGACTTATAAGCCTGCTTTAAATCCTCTTGTAACCAGGTGTAATTAGCTCTAAAATGAATTTGTATTTTGTGATACTACTTTTGCAATATAAGATTCTTTCAAATGAAGTATAACTGTTTAGACATGCTATTAGCTAACCTCTACTCAGACAGGCTGAGTTTCATTATGATGGTGTTTTTTTTTGCCTCAACATCTAATTTCAGTTGTAGGATAATGCCTTTTTTTTTTGTGTGTATCTTTTTCCTGCCCATAGGGAGAGAAAGCCACTTTCCATCATGAAGGTTTCTTCTGGAGGTGCTGGTTTAGTGGAAATGTAGGAGAGAATAATGCCAGCATGTGGAATTTCTGGTATAGTAAGTAACTTTTTAATTTTACATTATCTACAGTAGCTTGTTCTCAAAATTGCTGTGGTTTTGGTGTTTTTGTTTTGTTTTGTTTTGTTTTGTTTTTTGTCCCTATCTTATGAATCACTGGGTTTCTTATGGCTTCTTCAGTGATCAGATTCTTTAGCTACCCTAAAATAAATTCTTGACAGACATCTTTATGTGTTAAAGGAAACCCTGGGACAAAATGATACACATTTAACTGTCAGTTTACTCTGTTAGTGTTATAGATGTCCTGTTAACCTGAGTCCATTCTAATCAGGACGGTTTCTTGCCAGTTATGTTAAACAGACTGTTTCTGCATTGTGGGGAAAAAGAGCTTAATGGTTAGGATGGTCCATGAATTTTCTTCTGGAGAGTTTTTCCAACTAGTCCTGCAAGTGGGTTAAGGAGGGCATGGGTAGTTTCACTGTGGAAAGAGTGAAACTATGCACATCATCTCCAGAAGAATTTCTCTACTAAACTCAGATGACTGTTCGCTTTCTTTCACTATGTGCAGATAATATTTTACAACCAAAATCTCCCATGAAGAGAGGTCAAGCAAAACATCTTTTCCTGTCTTTGACCCTGTCTCTGAGGTATAGAGCTCCCTGTCCTTATTGCAAGATTTGCACAATCCTTGTGAAAAGCAGAAGCCATCATACAAATTTGAGTTCAATAACCCATGTTTTCCGAAATATATTGCTTGGTCTTAGGTGGCAAATGTAATATTCATTATCGTTAATTTTCCTTTGTTACTTATCTGGAGAATTCTGTGGTCAGGTATCTGAAATTTAAATGTGATTTAAGCTATAGTCAGCTTTTATCTCTCACAAGGAAGAAGGTGATGTTTTTATAAGCATTTAATATAAAGGGTGAAATTACCCTTCTCTCGGGATATTGATTCTGTGAACTAAACTCATATGTAAACTTTGTGAAGATGCTTGATATTTTTCTTTCACAAGAGAAAAAGTAATTTCCTGGGATTTTTATTTTTTTTTTTTTTGGTGGGACATGCAATAAAAAGATGCACATAATTAACCCTCACAAATGAAAGGCATATATGCATGTAAAAGCATACATATGCATTACATATAAATTGAAGTGTACCTTCAGCAAGGCTGCTTTACTGTTCTCAAAATATATGTTGCCCTTTAAAGAATATTCTTGGCTGGATAACAACGCTGGTATCTCTTACCAAACTAAATCCACTGTAAGCTATTGGCTGAGAAAAAAAACTGGAATTTTGACCTATGGAACATAGTTTGTCCATTTGAAGAACAGACTTAAAATATTTTGGTTTTAAGGTAGTAAATTATTAATCTTAATCTTTCTTTCACTTTTAGCTAACCAGTCACCTTCTAAGAATTGTACACATGCTTACCTGTCACCATTTCCTCTTATTCGAGATGAACACAACTCAACCTCCTATGACTCTGCAGTCAGTAAGTATTTTTTTGGCTGCAAATGGATTCAATGCCTATAGCTTCAAGAAAACCATTTGTATGCTTCAGTGTAAAACATCCTTATCACTCCACACAGTTTAATTAATAGTTTTGGTGTTTCATACTTCTCATTATTTTGCAACACATATTTAAGGCACTATTTAGCAAAATATTTAAATGAATGCTTAGCTTAAGCATAATGGCAAAATTATGGTTATTTATTTCTTTTAAAAAAAAGAGATATATTTCCTTTTTAAGTGCTTAATTTTCTGACATAAAAAGTATCTTCCTTGAACAAATACTTTTAATGTATTACAGTAAACCTGGGTGTTTGTTTTTGATAAATAAATGATCACATGTGGAAATATATTGCAATTTTACTTTATGAGGAAAGAGTAGAGGGGCCTTGATACTAAGTTTATTCAACTAATTCAGATATTGTGCACTGGCTGCTGAATGGGCCAGCTTCTCTACACTGACACTATAGGTAGCTGAGGCTCTGAAATTACCCTCAACAGTGTGTGCCTAAGATTGTAGCAATGGACAGTTTTGTTTTATCATTTCTGCTGATTTCATAGGACTTTTTTAAATAACCCATAATGTGTGGATGCTGCATGTCTCTGAGCTCACTCAGTGATCCCTTCCTGTGCTGAAGCTATAATTATGTCTTTGCTAACTTTAAAGTGTTTTCAGAATCATTTTTTTATGCTGCAGACATGAAAAAGAAAGTAAGTTGGACTGATAATGTTTCTGTTGATCTTTAGAAATTATGAACTGTTTGTCCAGGAAGAATTCAGACCTCACCATTCAGAGATCTAATCTGCAGTTTTACAGCACATCTAGAACAGTTTATCTTTCCATTTGAAAATGACAGAGCCATCAGGTCCCAATCATCTAGACAGAGTTTATGTTCCACCATTCACTCATGCATTCACAAAAGATCCTCAATTCATATTGCATGATTACACAAAGGGGACAAACAAAGAGTAAGGAAAGGAGAAAGAATATCATCAAAAGTTTAATTAATTTTAGTTATGTTTGCCAAAAGAACCACTGCTCAAATATAATTTTCTTATCTATACTTCATATAAGGAGATTCAAAATAGACAGAACTGTAGCAGGGATGCTGGCACAGGTAAGGTATACTCAAAGCCACTCCTACTATATAAATAGATACTTTTGGATTGCTTTTGAGATCATTAAAAATGAAGAGTTTTTTTTTTTTTATGTCTTCAGCTCATTTTCAGCATCCAAGCTGAGTTATTTACTAGAGCAGGTATGCTTGTTCAAGAATCTTTCACAACTTTTTATGAAAAAAATTATGTCATCATCTCTTCTGTTAGTTTAAAACTTGTTTCTTATTTTGTCTAGTTTGACAGTTCTGCCCATGATATTTGGCAAACAAGTTTCTAAAACCTCTCTGCAACTGCAGTCGCTAAATTAAGAAATGCTAGAAGGTTATCCTCTTCTTGGTTCACAGTAAAGGAAATGCTTCTCTTTAAAAGCCAGTGGCAAAAGCCCCCAGTTTGATTTAATGAAAAGCAAGATTTCATCAATTATTTTATATCCAGTTGGGTACATCGAATACGTTGCATCAGCTAAATACAGAACTAAAAGACATTACCAAAAGACTGAAGTTATTGTCCCTTTTTTTGGTTCTGCTACTGTTTCTTGATAGAATATTGCCATTTTCATATACTTTCTCAACTTTTCATAACTTTCTCAACATATTCACTTTTTGGGATAAAAAAAAATCTCACACACAGGTTTATAGCTGTAATTTTAGTGAGTCTCTTAAATCCTATTTTAATTAGGTGTGGATAAGAAGAAATATTCTGAAAAATAGTTTGCTCATTTGTAAAAAAGTAAGCAGCTGAATAAAAAGCTTTACACTTCATTAGAAGAATAAAATATGTATGTGCAACTAAAAATCTCTGACTTCCTGTTAAGAGGACTGTTAGTTTTCTGAGCAAGCAAAGGCATATGACTTGTTTTACAGACTGTTTGGTTTAAGAGACTTTGGGACCTTATCAGAGGAATTCGGATTTAACTGCAGCCCCTAGTGGAAACAAAAGTGTGGTTTGTTTGTGAAGTGCCTTGTTACTATCCAGTTAGAAGGGCTCAGGCAAAGTTTCCTGAGGGACATAAAATCTCTGATGTTTTTTGAGTGCAGTGTCTGGACCAAGTTCTCTGTTGACAGAGCTCTTTTGGCATTAGTGTCAGTATGAACTTGGCTTAGAGCCTTCCTGGGCCAGAATTCAAAAAGAAGAATATCTATCCCCTCTTAGCTGATTTACATCTTTTTGTATGTTGGTTTTATGCTTTTCTTATATTATAGTTCCCAAAAGACTCAAAACACTGAGTACCTTGAAGTTCTGTGTTACGGTGCACCTTAGAAGGCTTTCGACCAAAAGCTTGGTTCATCCTGCTGTACAAACCTAGACTGTGAGCTCTTGGTGTCAAAAATTATAGCCTTAGATGGAAATGTAAAGGCAGAAAAGGCTTCAGTGATGCTTATAGTGGAAATATGAATGCATATCTTAATGTTTCGGATTTCATCATTACTGTCAGATGCATGATCAGCTTTGAAGGGTTAAGTAGCAGTGCATTGAAATTACAGCTTGCTGTATCTTTTAATCACAGTTATAATGGCTTTGTTCATTCACCAGTTTTGTTCAGCATCTTGGCACAGTGGTAAGGACTTCACCCACCTGCAGTGTAAGGTGTGGTCCACAGCTGTGCTAACTATCATTTATGGTTACTGTGCTTTCAAGAAATTTGTACACCATGTCATTTATCTTAACCTGTAACAGGTTTCTAAATGAACTTGGGGAAGCCTTACTGTAGTGACTTTCTGTGATGGTACAGTGGTTTATAGTGACAGCTATTATAGTGTGCAGCCTTTAAGTAGACTTACACAGCACCTCATTGTGTTGCCAGCAGATTCATTTATATGATGATTCACAAATGTAAGTGCAAAAACTACAACCTAGGAATAAAACAATATTAAATTAGCCTGTAGAATGAAAGTATCAGAGTAGTGAACTCTGCATCCTAAAATAAACATGCATTTGTGTAATCATAATCAGACTGGTTATCTTGTCAGGCTATTATGAAATCATAATAGTATAGTACTTAATAATTAATTGTTAGCTAGATTACTGCGTGGTATCATGGCATTAGATTACTTAACAGTGACATTCAAGGTCTATCACATTTTTATAAAACTCTTTTACTACAGGACAATATTAGGCCTGTTTTTTGAAAAATGTACAGAGTACTTATTTGTATGGGGAGTCCCATTGCATACAGTGGGACTACTCCTAAGACAAAGAAGTGCAAAATGTAGCACTTAGCTAAGTCATTAATTTTATTCTTGAGTTTTGGTTTGGTTTGTTTTTTAAACTTTATTTGAGAACGAATAATAGTTCCTTAACAGTTGTAAATTGCCCTAGTGCCTTTCTGAAGCTAAATTGGAATACTTTAAATGGGTCCCACTGACACTTTAGTTTAATACTCTGATTTGTAGCTGCTAATGCTTTTTTCCTGACTGTTAGTACCTTATTTTGTCTAGTACCAGGCACATTGCCAGGATTTGAAGTAATACCTAATAAAATGTAGAATACACAACATTTATAGGACTGAAGTGAAATTCTGGTTCAGCAACTGTTAAATCTAAAATGGTGTGATCAAATTTATTGGCAGGTTTGTTACTGGGTTGAAATTAACCTAAAGTAATCTAAAAAGATATCAGCAATGAAATTTGAGAATAAAAATTGTACAGTGAAATATTAGCAGTAGCCTATTTCTAGGGAAAAAAATGCTGTTATATGCAATACAGTCACATAATTGCCCATGAGAGATTTTAATACAGTACATTTACTAAGGGAGAACACCCCAGCCACTAAGCAGTCATAAAGTAAGAAGTATTTTAAAAAAGTAATGTATTCCTACTGTGAATATTGTATTTGTTTTACCGTTAAGGTTATTAAAAAAAAAAAGGGTTTATTGCTACTAAGGGGTAGTAAAAGGGTACTGAGTGAAACTGAGAAAAGTCTTGCAAGGTTTGCTGTGCTGCCAAGTGTGTCTCCTGTGTGCTGATGAGATCTCTGACCTCATTCATAGTTGTTTATCTGCAGAGAAGATAGACACTCCTGATTTAGAGGAGTTCAGGCACTTCACCTTTCACAGTATTTTATGTTATGAGTGGCAGTAGTCATGTCAAATGAATTTTGATATCTCTTACATGAAATAGAGAGGTTAAAAAGATATATTCTAAATTATAGTCCACAGTTAGTTAAATCATAGGAAAAGTTCAATTTAGGATGTAAGCTTGTGGATGAAAATTCAAGGCAATGTTCCCAGTCATTTTGCCTATCATTAGCAATGTTTACACAACACTGTACTCACACATGCTTCAGAAGTTTTTCAGCATTTTTAGTGCTTAATCATTTGTGTTGATATTAAATTTATTATTAAGTATCTGGGTTTTGGGTTCTTTTTGGTTTTGCAAGCTATAGAAAATGTATGGGCTGATGTCTGAAATTTTAAAACACTTGAAGTCAGCAAGGGCAAAAAGACATGTAGTATGGTTTCATGAGGTTGATGTTGGCATCTCCAATAGTAGATGGGTGTCACATTGTCACTTTAGCTGACCTGTTCCTGAATAACCCATTATGAAGCTCCATAGGTGTATGTGTATGTCTACTACACAAGTGTGTGCTGTAGGTGACACAGTTGTGGAACTTTGTCAAAACACATTATTGCTTCTCTTACACATCATGTACCAGTAACTTCTTAAAATATAAATCTATGTCTTAGTTTATAACCAGTGCTGGGACTTACTGTACTAGATAATTTTCAGATATTTCTCAAAATTTGGCCCCTTATTCAAAACCAGATAATACTTCTAGATTTCAAATGAAGCAGGAGTCTCCAGAGGGACCCAAATTAGCATCTTTAGGTAGAAAAGTGAGTAGCAAGGGAAAATCACAGGTCATGCAATTTTGAAGGAATATACTGCAGTTATAATGTTCCCAGAGTACGCAGGCCAAACGGTGTAGAACTCAAAGACAAGCATACCGTGTGTACTACTCCTGTTTTCTTCTAAGTACTATTTTATTTTTAGGCCTGCCTGTCACTGCCAAGGCAAATGTTGTACCCGACAAAGGGGCAGCTTACCAAGACAAGTTACAGAACCTTCTGTTTAGCACTCTTGCAACACAGAGCAATGATATCCAAGATTAAAACTGCAGATAGATTTACCTCGGACTCTGTAGTAGTGCTTGTACTATATTTCTTCTGTTGTAAGAAATACTTTAATTAATGCATGTATTTGATGAAGCTAACAAACATATCTGTGAGGTACCTTGCAGAAGCAAGTGTGCTCTTTGTCATCTGGACTGGAATATGGGCTACCTTAAGAACTGCCTCAGTGAGACTTGAAATGGTGCAAACTTATGTTAACATTTTGCATAAGTGCACTGAACCATTATTTCTTGAAACAGGCTGCTTGGATCACAGTGTCAGCCCTTTTCATGGGATATAAAGAAGCATAATTCAGAGCTGTCATGGTTTACCTCCGTTTCAGAGCAGCAAAGTCTTTGACTTGAAGCGTAAGTTCATTCTTAGGAAGGTTTAATTTCAACCAGCTCTTTTGTATCCATCTGTAGATGTCAGCTAAGGTAAATGACAGTATGGGTACATTGTAATTTTGACTTATTAGCCCTGTAGGAACTGATCTTGCCCATCTGGGCAGAGAAGATGGGAAATGTCTGCGCAAAAATAGGCCTTTGCAGAAAAATGGCTTCTTGTTAAAGAAAAAGTCCAAATGTTCTTAGGATGTTCCTCAGACCTGTGCCACAAATGGTCCAAATGTCTTACTGTCTTGCAAATTAGAGGGGGTAGTCTTTTGCTTGAAAAGTTGCAGATCTGGGAGCATTGCAGACTTTTTATCTGCCAGCTATACTGTTTTCTAACTGATGTTTAATGTTGGAGTTAGCTGGCTAAACAAGCATTAGGGTCATCAGAATTTATCTGTGAATCTCTAGAGTAAATAATTATTTCTAGAGAAATATAATGGAAGCTTATTTCAGGTGATAGCCAGGTCAAATCTGTATTTCATGTATACTGTATGAAATCGTTACGCTGTTGAAGCATAGAAACAGCTTTTGTCTTGTATAACTACAGAGAGGTTTACACAAATTCTCATCAGTTAGGTTTATAGTCCTTTTGTGTTATGTTTCCCGGAATATTTGAACAAATACAGCTTTTCTGGTAAAATATCACTAAAAGCAGACTTCAGAGTTTCCTGTATGAGATTGGATGCTGATTTTGTAATGCTGAAGAATCTTGTATCCTCATCCATTCAGAAAATAGAAGTGATGCTGTATGATTTAAGTGACTGACTATAATGGTATCAAAGAAAGCTTTTTCAAGGTCCATTTTGGCCAATGTGTCCTATTATGTAGCATGACTTTGAAGTACCTTGGGCCATCCATGTAAAAGAGTTGGGTGGTTATAGACTGATTTAGTGGTATTAGGTTTTAAATTAGGAAGTAATGTCCCATGGACTTGAGGACTGCGATGAAGCTTAGCAAAGTAGTCCCGTGAGTAAAATAATATGAAATTGCTTCAGAAACCCAAGACTGAAGGACTTGAGAGATTTACCTCTCTAGATTTCCATTCACTGTCCATTTGCTTTAAGTGAATCATTTAACTATGATTTTAACTTCAAACAGGTGCCTAAATCCCGTAAGAGATAAAGTACTTAAGAGCAGAACATACACTTAACTGCTTTGCTGAACCACAACCTTATTTCTTACCTATTATTTCCATATTCTTTTTTGTTTATGTGGAAAGAAGAGTCATATTGGACATGAACCAAAACACAGTTTTAACCATTTTGCCAGCTTTTTTCAGACACGTTCATCCTTTCATACCCAACTCTGCCGACTGGTGTGTCAGAAAACTATGTCTCCAAAAGTTTGCATGGATTAAAAAGGGTGTTAGTTTAAATGTGTGGCTAATGTGATGTGGTGAATGTGATCTAGCTAACACAGAAGCAAGATGGTATATACTTTAGCATGAGTTAAGCTGGTCAAGTTAAAAACTATAGATTTTTGGAACACAATAGTGGGAAGCACAAGCTGATAATGTGTAATGCATCTCCAGATTTCAGATGAGGGTAAACCCAGATTTTTCCAGAGGCTGGCTCTAACAAGCTGTATGAATTGGAGACTTTCAGTAGATGAACCAGCATAATAGTTTCTTGTTGTGTTTTGCCATAACAGTAAGTAGGTGCTGTCAAATGATAAGTGGCATTTTTTTTTGTGACTCACTTTTCCTGACCTGCCAGCTGGCTTATATGCTTTCCCTCAGTTGGGTGGAAATGTTTTTCGCTGACTGAATTGTCAGTGCTTCAAGATTTTCAGATCTGAGGATGGAGATCTTTGCAACTCATAATTTTATTAATGGGTTGTGTTAATGTACCAATTTTTAAATTCATGGGAGAAATGTATGTCATTCTTGTAGCATTTGTAAAATGATGACTTTGTTAAGTGGATGTGTAATTAACCAGCTAAAAAAATAATTGTTAGAAAGACTCTTTTGGCCAGGGTATGTCGCAAAACTCTCAGCTCATTTATCACCAGCTGCATCCATTAATTCAGTGCTGCTTGGCACTAACAGGGCTTCTGAAACATCAAGTTTTAAATTTAATAAAATACAAAGACCTTTAGAGCAGGAATAAGCTGGTTTAAAATACTTAACTGTTTTTCAGAAAGCTGGGTTACATATTTTTAATTTCTTCTCCCTCCTGATTTAGATCTTCATCTATTGAATAAAACCGTATGTAAGGGGAATTATCCAGTTGTAGATTATAGAGAACTTGCAGATCGCTATTGATGATAAGGTCTGAGCACTAAGAATGTCAAGATGTTGCAGCTTTCTGCTTTTTCCAGGCAATTGGGTTGAAACAATTGGATCCTGTCAGTCCAGTCACTTATCCCAAAGAAACGTTGCTACAGCTTTGGTGTACCAGTTTCTAAAGAGCATAAATTTGGACAAGTTGTTATCTTACAAGTCACTGCTAATATTTAGCAGACAGATTTCATTCATGGTAATTTACAACCTATTTTCCATGATCATCAGATAAGGATCTAATTTAGTCCACATGATATGTAACTTATAGGCACAATAGAATGAATGTTTCATTTGTTAACAAGGCAAGTAAGAAGAGAAGGGGAAATTAAATGTCTTTGTTAGCCAAATATGCCACTTGTTTAAGTTCTAAAAAGTGTTGTATTGTTTTTTTCTCCTTCCCTTTCTCCAGTTTATAGAGGTTTCTGGACAGTTCTTATGCTCCTGGGAGTAGTCACTATTGTGATGGCTAGTTTCCTCATCATCTGTGCAGCTCCTTTTGCCAGCCACATTCTGTACAAAGCAGGAGGAGGCTTTTTCATCATTGCTGGTGGGTATACTGTTTGCTCAGTCAATTAAAGAATAGAAAGAACGAGGTATTTCTTTCATTTTCCTTGACCAAAAATAATATTATTCATGGCTAAAAGAAAGAAAGAACATATGCTTCTGTCCTTTGGCTTGTGGAGTGCCTGCCATGGAGACAATTCTTTCCACACTTACTTATGAAATTATTCTAAAAGCAACTTTTGGATTAAAAAAAAAAAAAAAATCCAGGTCAAATCATGGAATTATACTGCAATTTCAATCTACTCTTTTAACAGGAAAAAGAATGCATGTTTAGGGGTGCTGCCTTATAGGATTCTCAAAGGCTGGAGAGAGGTGTTTTTTAATAAGTGACAAAAAAGATCATTATGGTGGGCTCAAGGAATTTGGAAGACAGAGAGCAGTAGAGTACAAAAATAGTTGTCACATATGAGTAACTAGGAGCTCTAAACCTCTGTGAATGAAAGATAACGAATAACCTAACTTCTTCCTTCCTCATAACCCACATATACTGTGGAGGATGCACTCTGCCATGATTCAGGTGATATGGGCAGCTTTCTGGGGTGGCATGGTTTAGTGGGAGGTGTCCCTGCCCATGGCAGAGGGGGCTGGAACTAGATTATCTTAAGGTCCTTTCCAACCCTAACTATTCTATGATTCTATGCTGTTCAGTTAACCTTGCAAAGTCTGGGAAGATGTCACACTGGTGTGTAAGATACAGTTGTGTAGGATGTAAATGACATCATGTGCTCAGTCGCTGTTCTCCTTTGCATATAGCCTGGTGAAAGGCAGCCCTGTGAGAGCAACATTTTGTTACAGGTTAGAGCTACTCATGTCGGGATCAAAAAGCCTGGGCTCTTTTTCTGCTTCTGTTACTGACCTGCTGACCTTGCTTACCCACTTCACTTCTCAGCTCTTCGTGCGCAGCACGTGATCATTATTCCATTTTAAAGGATCCTCAGTGAAGTGTGGGAAGTGTTTTATAATATTTTTGCTGAAAAACCTCCTTCATACTTGAATTTGATCCCTTGAGAATTACTCCTCCACACTTTTAAAAGACATACAAAATATATTCATAGCCTGATGGAAATCAGGAAATATTTCAATGCTTTTTGTCACTAATTTGCAGGGTAAGAGCCCATGTGAATCCTACTCTTTTTCTGCATTTGTAATCTATAAAACCCCTCAACTGTGACTAGAAAGTAGCAGAGTTTGTTACAGAGTAAAAGGGCACTTGAAAGACACCAGGAAATGATGGGCAGAAGTACGAAGTGACATCCTTTCTCCCCTCTGGGTCAGTTCATCTGCCCTCCTTTAGGCAAGGGAAAGTTGCTAGTCTCCTTTGTCTTCCCTAGGAGGCCTGCAAGAGGCAATTAGAGGCATTTGCGGTAAAAACAATAGGCAGGTAAGAAGTTCCCCTTCCTGTGGATTCATTTCATCCTGAAAGAGGGGCCTAATTGGATCAGATGAATGCTTATAGAGGAGCCCTGCACCTTTATTTCCTTTATTGAGGAAAAGTTAGAGAGGCTATTTTTTTTAGATGTGTGATGTTAAGTGAGCCTTATTATCCTAGTATATGACTTTGGGCTTGTCTCTTTGCCCCTCTCACCCTCTGTCCCTTTACATCAGATGTTCTTCAAGGGAAATCCTGACTTCCTACTCTGTATGAAGTTTTTTTCAACTTAAGAACTGTTCTCAATCAGCATTTCAGAGAAGAGCTGTGCTATTATCGCCATTATTGTTGTTGAAAAACAGCTATTTAGCAAAATTCTGCTACAATTTGCCAAAAGGTAGTGGTGACAGCAGAATATAGGAAGCTGGAGCCATTCAGCTTGCACAAGATATTTTGGTTTGGGCAGGGGGACATGGTTACTGACCAAACCCTTCTGTGTCTACTGCCAGTCTCACCAGTAGTGTGTGGTTACTCAGGGAAGGTACTCACTGTAAACATCACCATACTATCCAACAGTGAAGATCAAACACAAAAACACTGAAAAAAGCTTGTTGCTCTCAGCTCTTCTCACAAGTACTCCTATTGCCAAGCTGAAAATTTAATTATATCATGAATTAAAATCATGCTGTGGGAGTGACCACGCTGAAGTAAGAGTTGTTTATAAATACTTTGTATTTGATATAATTTAAGCTATAGCCTGTGAGGTGTTTTGGGCAGAGTTCAGTTTCCCAACTGTGGTGCTACTGATCAATGTCCCATTGTGTTAAATGCAAAGTAAGAGGGATTCTCTGACCCAAAGTTATGACAGTATGAAATTGCTGTATTTGTCTCTCTTCCAGTAGGAAATCCTCACAGTAGTTAATATCTTAAATCTGGGATAACTTGCGGGCAGAGCTAAGGTAGAACTTGATGCAGAAGAGGCATGTTTTGGCAGAAGAGGCATGGTTTAGCCTGCCTCTAGAAGGCAGGATGGTGTGCTCTACTGAGTTCCCTGCTGCCCTGACCCCTTCCTCTATCCATCTCCTTCAGAGCTAGAAGAGCTAAAAATAAAAGGAAAGCAAGGTATGAAGAGGAGAAGTGATAAGAAGTGGTACATATTTACCATTCACACCAATATGCGATCAGGATGCAGCCAGGGTGTTGGAACTCGATGGTCTTAAGGTCCTTTCCAACCCTAACCATTCTATGATTCTGTGATCTATTTAAACACAGACCTAAAGGAGAAATGAAAAGATGTGACTTAAATCATAGGTGAAGTTAGAGTTCTTGTAGAACAGAAACCAGCATAATAATTTGAAGAAAAAAAGGAATTATATACATTGTTTTGAAAGAGTCTGGATGCAGTCTTACCACAAAATTCAAGGAGCTGTTATACCAAAGAGAACGGTAGGCTTTTGAGAAAGGAGTTAGACAAGATAGTTCTGTGAAAATTTGATAGAAGATGGGAAGATCAGTCATTCTCCTGCTTACATATCTTTAAAGAAAAATGTTAGATGAAGTAATTTTAGTACCTGTTATTGGATTGAAGTATCTGTATCCTTTTGCAACCTCAACTGACAAATTAGGTGGCAGATAAAAGGTCTGTCCCAACTGCTTGTAGCATGGTCTGCTGTGCCATCTTAGGGTTCAGAAAGCAGCTGAAGATATTATTGGGAATGGAATTCATGCCAACTGTTCAGCCATCTGAAATGTAAGTGGGTTTTATGAATCAAATACTTCTAACATCAATAGTAGGAAACACACTCTGAGAGGGATACTTCACCTTATCTGTGCTAAGGCAGATAGACTTGGCTTTTGGAGGGAGCCATAAAAGAAGCCATGATAGAGCTCCTGAGTGACACAGAATAAATTTAGGTCGGAAAGGACCTCTTGTGTCAATCAGGTCTGACCTTCCATGATTCAAAGCAGGGCTGGCTACAAAGTTAGATCAGGCAGCTCAGAGCCTTATCCAGTCAAGTTTTTAAGATCTCCACTAACTGAATTTTCACTACATCTTTGGACACTTGTCTCAGTTTGACCGACTTAATTGAGAACTTGGGTTTTTTTCCGTATAACCACCTGACATTTTCCTTGCTGCAGTTTGTGATCACTGTGTCTCACCCTTTCAGTGTGCACGTCTCTGGAGTCTGTTCCTATCATCTCTAGAACTCCATTTAGAAGGATGAAGTCTGTTTTTCTTCTCTTCCTGACTATATTCAGCCTGTCCTTATCCTCCATTCCCCTAGCCATCATAGTGGTCATCATCTCAGTTTATCAGTATCTCTCTTTCACCAGGGAATCTCAAACTGGACACAGTTTTCCAGATATGATATCAAAAAATGCTGAGGAATTGAGAAATAATAGTATTTTAAAGCCTGCTGATTGTGTTCTTCCTAATGCAGCTCTGTATGAGGTGAATTCTCATTTCTGCCTGATCTGCTTGAACTCTTGTCCACTGAGAGGGACCATCCTTGTGCTTTAAGGAAGTTGCCTGAGAGGAGCAACCAGATACTCTAGATACCTTTGTCCTTCAGAGCATCCTTTGTCCTTCAGAGCAGCCTTCCTTAGGATCCTACTTACCAGTTTCTTAACAGTCTGAAGTCTGTTCTCCTGAAGTTCTGGGTCTTTAATCTCCTGCTCACATTCTGTATTCCTCCTAGGATACTGAACTTTGCCATTTCATGGCCATTATAACCACAGCTAATGCCATCTATTGCATTCTTGACCAGTTTTTACTTATTTTTGAATAGCAGGTCCAGCAAAGCACTTCCATTATTAGTTGTCTGTTCCATACGTGTTTCAAAAAGTTATCATTGATGTAGTCTAGCTATCTGCTGCCTGGATTGCTTGCTCTCTGCAATTTTGCCTTTCTAGAAGATATTGGGGGCTAAGTCCCTCATAAGATCCAGAAATCATTACTATTTACAGCATCTTAACTGCCTGTTTATAAAGAGTCTGTATTCATCCAGTAAAGCATTCCAGTCAAGCAAGCTGTCTTACCATGTCTGCAGCTGAAATGTCATCATCCACTAGAATTCCTCCTGTTATTCCAACAGCAGGTGTACACACATTTGAGATGGGCTTTCAGTTGTGCTGCTTTCTTAGTGGAAATGTATGATCCTTCCTTATTGCTCTGTCTCATTCACTTCCTCCTGCTTATCTGGAGCTTTGATGTCTGTCTGCCAATGGTCCTTGCTTGCATCTTTTCTCAAGGTTACTGATCTTGTTCTTTTCCCACCTTGTCTGATGGATCTTATCTCTCTTCAGCAATCCTCAAATCTCAGAGGGAGTCTCATGGTCACAGAAGCTCAAGCCCTGCTTGCAAGACTAGCTACAAAGCTAGGAGCTGACGCAGAGTGTAAACCAGCTTTTGTATAGTTTTTATTGTTTGCGCAGCAGGTTTGAGACCATCATCACCAGAGCCTATAACCCTTAGAGCCTTGCAGTTATTCACTCAAGGTCTCTCTGACAGCTTCAGTGCTGCCCAAGTGACTGAACCACAAAGGTCTGCAATGGCCAGAGACCTCAGAAGCCTCTCCATAGTGTCACATATCTGGGGTTCAGAATAGCAGCAAACCTACCCACAGAGCAATTGTGATGCCTGATCTGTAGCAGAGTCACACACTTACCTTTCCTTCATTCTGATCTTGAAGAAAGGCTGCCCACTTCTCTTGTTGAGTGCTGCAGCTGAACTCAACAGAGTACAAATGGAGAGGCATACACAGTTGCATTGGTGGCAGCTTATTGACTAGCAGCTTCTTCTGTTAAGCTTTGTTGCCACATTATCTCCCTGAGCCTGCAGATGAAACTACAGATGCTACACCTGTGAGGGAAAGGGCATATCAGTTTAACAGTACTATAGTCAGTGACTTGAGTGCTGTGTTTGCACCCTCACATCCATGTCTACAATATCAGAGGATGGACCAAGAGCAGCTATAGTAATGCAAACTGTAAGAAGCCTTATAGTTGCTTCAAAGGTCATAGGAAATGAAGGGAAAGCTGCCCTAAAATAATCACTTAAGATGGCCTTCAGTAAAGTCCATAATTACCTTGGGCCTGGCTAGTGGTGAAAACTGTCCTCTTGTACTGATGTTAAACAATCAAGCCCCCAGGATGTGCACAGAGCATTACAGAATCACACCCTCATGAAGAAACAAGATTAGAAGTACCAGTATGACTTCTGCTTCCTGCCAAAAGAGTGAAAAAGCTGATATTTTAAATCTAGCTCCTAGATAAGGACAAAAATCTGTCTTCAGAGATATGTGCCAACTCCCATAACACTTAAGTGGGATCCTCTGCATGTATTTCAGACTGGAATGTCAACCCTACTTTTTAAATGAAGGTCACAAGAGACCAAGGTAGGCGTCAGAATCTGCAATAAGGAAAAGGACATAAAAATGCAACTGAAAAAGGAAAAATATATTTACACACATACAAGTTTTCCTCAAATGAGATAAAAAGTTCTAAACTTCTAGGCACAAGTAAAAGGCTCACATCATTCTTTACAGCACCTGTTGTCTTTGTGTCTGCATAGTAAGATTCATGCCATAAACAGCCATTCACCATTGACAAGTGAAAGGCATTTCTACGTGGGAAGAGTAAGTACTAAAGGCCAGCAAACTGCTTCTTGAATTCATAGACGTTTCTAAAGGTTCTGTATTCTTTTCTGCAATATGAACAAGTGTTTGTTTGAAAGAAATTCAAAAGAATGAATCCAAAAGACAGAGTGACCTCAGAGAAGTCCATGTCTTATCACTCTGCACAGAGCTGTGTATCAAATGTGTGTGTTCTTAAAAAAAAATGCAAAATGACAAAAAGAAGTGAAAAAGGAGGAGAAGGAAAGTATTTATTTGTCTTAATCTCTCTCAGGCATATTTCATGTTCTAGGAATAATTACCCCCATCATTCCTGATTTATGCAACTGCTGTTTTATTTTATATTCACTAAAAGGCAAGGTCAAATGGACACTCGCACACTGTGTAAAAGGTCTGAATGCCAAAAGTGTAGAAATGCGGCATAGCACACATTGTTCCTAAAAATATTTGCTTCATGAAATTGTGGATTTATTTTTTTTTTTAGTCTCAGTAATTTTGCCCTGGAGCTTGCCTATGAGAGTTCATAACATTCAAAATAGTGTGAGACTGCAGGAGCAGATTTCCCAGCATAAATATATATTCAGTATGCTCCTAAGTGCTTAGCTCCCATGACATTACAACTCTGTGAAAATTAGACAAAAGGAGCACTAATGAAAGAAATGCTGTTGGGGGCAATAGGACATGGTCAGTTTTTTCTTAGCCTGATAGTAGTATTCAAGACATTTCTTGAACACGCTAGGCAATATACCTACTAATTAGCTTCCATTAACAGATAGTGAGAGCCCTTAAATACTCCTTTAGTGCTTTAATTAAATAAGAGGGCTTACATATTGTCCCTTTCCTTTTCTTCCTTTCTAAGGAAGGACATTTATCTCTGCTTGACATGCATTTCTTCAGCAAATTTCCATACCCAACATTTTGGGTATTAGCAGCTTGCTGTGAAATCACCCGATGGATTTTAGCTTCCCTGAAGTCACTTTACCACTGGCAGCACTTCGTTGCTATTTTGCACCTACATAGTGTTGGCTCTGTTTTAACCACCTAGGTATTGTTTCAGACTGCCCAAACAACAAAAGCTGCCCATTCTGAGCTTTAAGCACCTCTAATAGATTCTTGTTTTCATGGCAGATGCTTCTGACTAACTGAGCTATTTAGTGTTGTACCTGCCTAGGGTGCCAGAGGTCATGTCAAATGTGCAAAGTTCCTTACCTGCTACTACAGTAAGGGAATATGCATCACCACTTTTTGAATTGCTATCATTTTGGAATAAGTTTGCCTCAAGAATAAACAGAAGACTACAGGTATTTGAAAATGACACAGCATCTGAAGAGGTAAATTCCAATGTTCATATGGATTTTGTCATATTGTTAATGTATTTTCAAATGTTTGGGCTATAAATTTTCTTTCCTGTTTTTTTTTGACATTTTGAAACCTTGGACAAACTCATGTTTCTAATAACTGCATTTATAAATTTGGCCCTGAATCTTTTTATATCAAAAGTTACTAGCTCTATCTACCTCTAGTTTTCCTATGTTGCCTGCATTACTTGTTATCATTAGATGTTCTGTTATAGAACTCTTCATCTCAATTTGACTTATATTTGGAAAGTCTTCAATTTAATTTCTCAGTCTTCATGTCTGGCCCTAAGGTGATCCTCTTCTCTGATTATTTCACTGGTTTTATGTTTAATACAAACACAGTATTAAATTCCATCAAAATTGAATTTTACTTAGGTAAAATACTTTCAAAATGAATTTATGACTTTTAGAGTTGTTTTTTTTTTTTAAATGTTGTTAGGAATTTGAGCCCTAGCAAAAAAATATAATCCTGGAAGTATATTTCATGAACAGGAAATGTGTCTGCCTCCTTCTTTATTTAGTCTTTCCTCTTTCTTTCAGCCTCATAAAAGTTGTAGATCCTTTGGGATTTTCAGTCACATTTTGATTATACCTTAGGTTAACAACTTCAGCTCATTTTTTGGTGGTCTTCAAATGGAAGTGCTCATTAGCACTGAGTTGTGAGCTCTCACCTGTCGGATGTTCAGGATGTCCACAGTGTAAAAATATTACATTTTAACCATAAAGCACTACCAGGAATGTCAGCAGATCGCCAGAAGGGCAGGCAAAATTTGAAGCAGCATCTCAAGGTGGGGATGGAGAAAGGTAACCATGAAAGATACCCAGGACAAATGGAAGTAAATGCTAGTCCATGGGTGCTTACAAAGTACATTTGTGGATTTTGCCACAAGTGTCACATTTGTTCATGGCTACACTGCAAATATTTAGGAGGGTGGGGAAGAGACCACAAATACCTTTGACTTCTGCTCTGCGGCTTTAGAGCCTGTAGACTTCAGTTTGGCAAGAAGTGTTCCCAGAAATACGCACTGATTTATGGTTCTAATGAAGCATGTAAGCACCCTTGAGTAAAAACGTGATGGGGTGGTGTCCTCCAAATATTTTAATGTTGGCACAGATAGTTTTGCTGCTGTAACTGTGCTGTGACAGCTGGACAAGTGGGTACAGGCTGGAGCACGCAAAATATTCAGACTTGTGCCCTCAGTTTTCTAGCAAATCTTCTGCTGGAGCTTCTGTGCTGCAGGCTTGCATTTCACAAGTGTCCACATTCCTCTAAAGTGAAATGAAATATTAGGAATGCAACTGATACTTTGGAAAGTACTTTCTTTTTATATCTCTGTCTGGTGTATAGTAACAAAAAGATTATCAAAATTTGTAAGGACATGTGCTCCTATTACTATCATGTGTAAACAATCCAAAGGCCTTTCAGAGGAGAAGATGGGAAAAGGCTGTGAATTATGTGGTGGATTAATTCCAGGAAACTGTTGTATCCAATCTTAGGCTAATACTAATAGCCTGGTTTATAGCTATTATTTCATTATTGTTGGGTTTTGTTACTACAACAGGAACTTATTTTCTAATGTGGAGGATCTTGAACTAAATGTTTGAGTAGAATACACTGAAGGTAGTATGTTCCAAACAAAGCCCTTTTCGTAAGAAAAAAGTAGCAAATGTGGATAGGTGAAGATCATAGAATAGTTAGGGTTGGAAAGGACCTTAAGATCATCTAGTTCCAACACCCCTGGTGTGGGCAGGGATGTCTTCCACTAAACCATGCCACCACCCAAGCCTCTGTCTAATCTGGCCTTGAGCCCTGCGAGCAATGGAGCATTCACAACTTCCCTGGGCAACCCATTCCAGTGCCTCACCACCCTCAGAGTAAACAATTTCTTCCTCATATCCAATCTAAACTTCCCTTCTTTAAGTTTGAACCCATTACCCCTTGTCCTATCACTAAAATCCCTCCCCAGCATCTCTATAGGCTCCCTTCAGATACTGGAAGGCTGCTATGAGGTCTCCACACAGCCTTCTCTTCTCCAGGCTAAACAGCCCCCACTTTCTCATCCTATCTTCATACAGGAGGTGCTCCAGTCCCCTGATCATCGTTGTAGCCCTCCTCTGGACTTGTTCCAACAGTTCCATGTCCTTTTTATGTTGAGTATAGTAGAAGTGCACACAATACTCCAAGTGAGGTCTCACAAGAGCAAAGTAGAAGGGTGGGATCACCTCCTTCAACCTGCTTTGCATGCTCCTTTTGACGCAGCCCAGGATATGGTTGGCTTTCTGGGCTGCAAGATAATAGAGTGCTTTTTCTGCCCTTTCCCCTTTTTCATATATCATCAAAAAAACCCGTGATAGAAACAATGTCAGAGTTTTGAAAAAATGGAAGGTAAAAGTTGGTATTTTTTTCCAGGTCATCCTGTTTCATCCTCCCTTGGCTCCTGAATTCAGAGCAGTAAATACCTGCCTGAATTTTGTCCCTAAATGCAACTGAATTTCAGTTTGCTTACCAAAGTCAGATATATCCTTTATTATGGGAGTATGGCTTTTAGTGCAAATCAGAAGCAAGATTGAGATAGGGCTTGTTAGAGGAAGCCAAAGGCAAAAATATATCCAGTGGTGGCTGACTGTGTCTTGCAGATGGGACCTGAAGTATTGACAGATTTCTAAGTATTACAGTAAATGCACCCAGCATTTATCCCACACTCTGTTGTTAAAACCTGGTGTTTCTTTTCCAGGTGTCTTTTTTTCGCTGGTAGTCATGATGTATGTCATCTGGGTCCAGGCAATGGCTGATCTGGAAAACTACACAAACATGAAAAAAATGGATTGCCCAGACTTTGCTGTTTATGTGCATTATGGCTGGTCTTTTATGCTGGCTCCTATAGGAGTATTTTTTGCTTTATTAGCAGGGATGCTGTTTTTATTGGTAGGGCGTTCCATTTATTTACACTCCGACTAGATGTACACTGGTTAAGGCAATGCTGTAGGAAAGGAATCCTAGTGAAGCTTCATCACAGTTGTAAACTGGAACACAATTTTATACATTACCATTATGACAGTCCTAAGTGTGCAGGCAGACTTCTGGAAGTTCTGTTACCTGTTTACGGGTAAAGGACACAAAACTCATTACAGGAGGAAAGTACCTTTAGTCTCAACTAGTTATTTTTAGTAAGTACACTTGTGGTTCTCCATATTGTACTATTAGCAACATATTTGCAGTTTTGCAACTAGAGAAAGACAAAAGTTTTCTGCAACCTAAAGCCCAACATGAAGTGGGCCAAATCAACATTTTCTATGTCTTTTAACAATTATTTTATGCTTCTACTTGTGGAAAATGGTGCAAGGTAGAAGAGAGAACAAACATTCATGCACAGTAATTCAATCTACCCCCTCTTCTGTTTTCCACTACTTGCCTTAGCTTTAGTATAAGCAAACAAGTCTACACTTTATAAAAATAGAGTACAGTTGTTCATACAACATCCATGTGAAGAGGACGAGAGAGAAGACAATTGCCATGAACAGCGACCTGGTGCTAGTCTGTACATGTAGAAGCCTAACTGCTTCCATTACGTGTTCTCTTTTCTGTATGCAATTAAAAGCTGTCTACTTCTGTGTTCTGAAATCCACGTATCTTGCATGATTCTGTAAACCAAAATGCCGTAGTTAAATCACTAGCTAGATATGCCAAAATTGTATTTTGAATTATAGCATTAATATTTTAATCAAGTTTTAACCCTTTTATTTTTTGTCTGGAATAATCGACTTCTCCAAGAAACATTTTCCTGGTTGTGTAAAATGACTTTTTTATTAAAAAAGGATTATTATGAAGACAATATCTAAGACATAAAAATGTATGTTTCATGTGGCCTTCATTTTCCCAAATACTAAAAATCCACATTAAAGACCAAATCCAACTCACCTGCTAGTCATCCCAGGGAAAGCAGTGAGCCTAGGTAAGACAGCAGGGGAGATGGATTTGGTTCTGTATTGATTGTAACAGTGGCTGTTTCTCTGTGTATATGTGAGTGCATGGAAGATGGGGTAAGGATGGGACAGTATACATGGCATGAAAAAGATGGGGTGGGGTTTTAACAATGGGGAAACTGTCTGGCATTGGGCCCAAGTTGAAATTAAATCCATCTGAGAGTCTGTTGGTTTTCACTTTGTAACTCAATGAGGAATAGTTGAAGACTGATGGGGAAAAGTAAAAACTGCATCTTGTTTTTTTCTTGTGCTTAAATCCACAGCTGTTATGAATACTGAAAGCATCACTAAAAGGCAGGAAAGGAGTGCCCACCTAGAAGATGTGGTGGGCCAGACTGGATGTTACTTCCATTTTGGGAGTTTTTGTGATTGGAAACTTTCCAGCCTTCCCTGCTACTTATTTATTTTTCCATCACCAAGATTAGCTTTATACATTTTAGAACAGGAAGACAACAAGGGCAGGGGGTAGGGGTGGTGGGACTATGAGATCTGGAATAATTACCAAATCACAAAAATATTTTTATTGGCAGCTAACATGGTGTTTTTAATTACTGTGTCAAAGAGTATGATGGGTGAATTTTAACCAAATATTCATAAGCATATATATGAACTCTGTATAAATGATAGCCATCCGGAGAACATTAGGCTTACACCATAATGCCATTCGTTAGTCAGGAAATGCTGAAATTAACCCTGACCCTTGTGCATATGGTATTATATTCCTGCCCTTAATTACACAATCACATACTGTTTCTCAAATAATACAATCTGTTGGTATTTACCCTCTTTACAGTCTAGGATACTCACTGGTAATTGTGGAGGTAAATTCAATAATCAAGAGTTATTTGACTAGGTACCCCTCCCAAACCCTGTCTGCTTCTCTGCAGGGGAGAGAAGGTCTCCACAAGACCTTAGAGGGGGCAATACAGAGCCACTTTCTTGCAGCTTTTAGAAGCTGAAGGAATTGAGAGGTGCCTCAGAGCTGGACTTCTTCCAGCAAACCTAACCATGTGTGCAGCAGCAACTAATAAACTCTGCAAGGAATGAGCCAAAGGCTCCTGTGGAGACTTTAATTCAGCCCATGTGCATCTTCAGAACTCTCTCCATTATGCAGCTAAATTAGTTACACTCTTGTGTGCTAGGCAGCCTGTCTTGGTGACAGCTCTTCGAATCAGGCTGTGGATGTAATGGCCATTGAAGATCCACGATGTTTTGAGAAGAAACTTCAGGAGACCTTTCTGGTGTCGGTAGAAATTGCTTGAATACTTAATTCTCTACTCAGACTCACACTCTAGGTAATAGTCTGTAGCTCCATCAATTCGCCTCAGTTGGATGCCATCTTTGGCTAATAGCAGAACTAAGAGTCAGGTTCCTTTTGAAAGAGTGGGGACAGGTTGTTTGTTCCCTCCAAAACACACAATGTATAGCAAGTAGCTGCTGCAGACCAGGGAATAGTGTTGAGGGTGGTGGGAAGGCATTTCTGTACGAATATTACCTAAAAGCACAGTCTATCTCTGTTCTTCTGGGCTGTGTGCAAGTGGATGTGTTTGTAAGAACTTGAGGAGAGCAAAACCAGCTAAGGAGACTCACTCCATGGCATTCTTTCAGATATGCTTTTGTCTAGCAAATCCTTGGTAGCGATGCAGGGATTTTCATGATTGCAGATGAATAAAATATTGTAAAGGGATTAAATAATGTAATTAAAATATTCTTTGAAATTGATACAAAACCCATGTTCCTCACAAATCTATGTCTTTTGAGCTTGTTTTTGGTTGATTGGGGTCTTTTTTTTTTAAATTGCCTGGCCACTTAATAGCCTGTAGTCATTTTGAAAAAAAAAAGTTATTTTAATGTATTTTTTAAGTAACATGTTTGGAAAAATGATGGTAAGAAACAAGTAAGTGAGAAGCATTTTCTGATTACTTCCAATCTGACAGTCATCCGCTTGTCCAGTGCAAACATAGTAAGGACTGTGACTACTGACAAAGGAGGCAGTGAGAAAACAAGGGGATAGAGGTGAGAAAGGAGGGTGAGTGTCTCTCTGTGATGCCTCTGCCAGCCTGCTTTGCAGCTGTTGTGGATGTGGATTCCTGGGGGATGCACTGACACATGGCAAAGGCAACTGCGGACAAAAACCAGTCAGAAAATAATCTGCCCCTAGTTTATCCTTGTTACTGATTGGGGTGGTAGCTGGATTTTTCACTGGAGATCAGCTTCATGAAGTACATGGCTGTTCATTGACACATTATTACGGTAAAGCAATATTCTCTTTTGAGAAAATGCAAAATAAAGCCTACTTTATTTCTCTGGAGGGTTCCTAGCTGTTGCAACTGAGACTGTACTCTGGAGGATGCTAGTAAACTGCTAGTAGGACAATTGTTAAGTAGGGACTCTATTGCTCTCTCCATTATGGCAAAATCCTAACTTGCTGCAAAGTACGTTGTGCTCAGTATCTTTTTTAAGAAGTGACAGTTAACCTCTTAAATGAGCTATTTACCTTCTGATGCAGCTGCTGAGTTTTCCCCTGGCTCTCCTATTCCTGTCTGTCCTTTCAGCAGTGTGATTTCCCAGCAGTGAAGACTAAAGTATGTTCATGTGAAATTCTGCTATGTTAACTTAAAAGTAAGTCTGGATTGCTGCTGCTGCTGTTGGTGGAGACACTGAAATTGAAAACAGAAGTTGGTCATCTATAATCAAAAGTGACAGAAGGGATGAAGAATCACAAGTATTTACAGTACTGCATTTATCTCCATGTCTCTTACTCACATTACCATTTTTAAGTGGTCTACCTTTCCAGTCCACAATGTGATTCATCTGCACAGGAGACATGTTGACAATAGGGATCAGGAGAACCATTTGGCATGAAGGTAAGAAGAAATGGAGGGCTGGCAGCATCTTCTATATTTGACAACCCCAAACTCTGCACCTGATTTTTTCCTACATCCTAAAGAACCCAGAGAGGTCTCATGGAGTGCTGCAATACTCCTCATTTTGCTGTGAGGATAAGGGGAGGGCCAGGAGCAGAAGTCACTCCATGTTGTTTGCTGTAGATCTGTTCCTTATCTCTTCTGAAAAACTGACAAGCCTGTTTTTGGTACAAACTAAGGGGAGCCTTTGGACAGGGAAGGCGCTTTTCACAGCAGGAAACAGCCACCCTGAACTGGGTTGCAGCAAGGGAATGGTCTCAGTGTTGATGCTTCACATTTGGCACACTGTCCCCCTTCTCCTTGTGCCTGGGTGCCAAAGGAGATGTTCTCTGAAATGACCTGCACATGATTCGGGTTTTAAAATGGTTAAGAAAAACACCTTAAACTAATGCCTCTTTAAGATGGAAACACTTTTTAAGCAGAAAGAAACTCAGAAATATAATGAAAAACGTTCCCCCCTCCTTTTCTGTACCACATCATATTGACTCTGTTATGTGGCTTTACTTTGAAACAGATCATTCTCATTGCAACACGTTTAATGCTGCCAGCCACCACATGGTTATTTGGCAGCTATTTAAAGCTCAGATCATATTACTCTGTTGCAGCGCTAGGCACCCATGTTCCAACTAGTATACAACTGATCTAAAGAGAAATCAGCTTCAGGTTTTGTTCTCTGAAATTAAATGTGACGGCATGATCTCTATGATCCCTTTTTTCCACTTTTCTCTCTTTTTCTTTTTATTTTTTTTTTTTTATGCATTATTAGTTTTTGGAACAGCGTTTTGTTAGCAGCACAGGGGAAATTTAGTTAGGTTGTCCGCCTGATATACTGTATTATCAGATGTGTTAGCTTTTCCTCCCTCTTACATTTGCTTAAGAGCTTATAAACCACAGAGAATAAAAAGTGCTAAATAGAATGAAATGACCTGTCAAGGGTAGATGTAGTATTTGTGAATGACTTAAAAAAATTCTACCAGCTCCAAGCACTCCAGTCTCATTGACAGTCTTGAAATTTGGCCTCTTTCTTTTTTCTCCCAAGTAAAACACTTTGATGGTCATTGATCTTTGAAGATTGTTTCTTGAGAAGGTTTAATTTTGTCTTCCCATGTTCAGTCCAGGATGAGATTTTGTGTCAGGAGAGGATGCTATTATGAGATTTGAAATAGATTTGAATCCTGTGCTTAATATGATATGCCTAATCTTGAATTTTACAAAATATTGAACAAAGTCAAGACAACCAACTCCCAGGAAGCCTTAACCAATAAATACCCTGAAGGGAACTGAATTTTTTTATTAATGGAGAATAGGAGAATCTTCAGTAGGGACTAAAGTGACTGCTCCCATATGCAGGTCGTTTTTAACCATGATAGATATATTAAATTGAGGTGCTGAGGTGACCAGTGATCATAAATAGGAAATATAGGATGGTGCTTACCCTGAAGCTCTGGTGGGTATTGATTAGGAAACTGAAGTTTTGTATGTAATCCTTTCACTTCTTTTTTCTGAAGCCCTGTCTGTGTCGTTTGTCATTGTCCCTGTCACCCCAAGTCCAGCAATTACATCAGAACCTTTTCAGGGTTTAAAGCTTTGCCTTGAACTTTAAATAGCAACTTGCTAGTCAACACAATATGAATAGCATATCTATATATTCCAGGACTAACGTTAAGTTTATAGTGTAGCTCATTTCTTTGGCATGTAGATCATATAATCCAATACAAAAGCACCTTTTCAATCTTCCTCAAGGAGCAGGCTTTAGGGAAAGAAATATTAAGGCTCCCTTGGAACACCACATGCTTCAAGGCACTGGTGTGCTGCTACCATGCTGCACACTTGGTGCTGAGACAAGCATGCACAGCTATATGAGCTGCTCCAGGATCCACACCAGGATCCAGGCATGGGAGGATACAGCACAAATGCAATCTTCAGAGATGTCTATGTGCCAAGGTAGCATGGACATACCAACTAGCTCCAAATAGTTAGCTTTGAGTACTCTGTCAGCTGATGATGGCTATGCTGTGGTAGCAAGACAGAGTTAGTCAGAGAGAGGAGGAACTGTAATCTGGACTATACTCTCTGCCTTTCCCACAAAAACAAGGCCCAGACTGCCAGTACTGTGGTTGAATCACTGCAGCTTCAAATGAATGTTTTGCCATTGAAGCTGCACAATACGCCATTAATTTGTGGGATTCCCAAATGTTAGATGTGTCTGAGGAAATGAGCCTGGTGGGATTCAGGCCACAACGTGGTATATCGTAGAGGTTGTGGCTCCTCTTCTGAATCTGTACAGTACTGTATAGAAGCTGTGCAAGAGCTTCATATTTCTTTGGAAGACTTTTCTGATGATAGGCTACTAACTCTGTGTCTACAGAGAAGGCAAATCACAGGAGGCACTTGCTTCTACTTGCCATCAGAAAAAAAAAGCTCTAGCCTGACAAAAAAAAGTTCCATAACTCCTGTCAGTTTTAATGGGCTTGATGAAAACCTAGTAGTACCTTATTGTGTGGACAGTCACGTAGAAATCTGTCACAAGGCAATGACGTACACACTCAAAGATGGGATGGTGACAGCTGGTTCTAGTACGCAAGACCGTTTTACAAGTCTTAGGCTGTGATTCACCCAGTAGGAAAATATTTGGATAACCTTTCTGCAGTAAGAAACATTACTTGGTAATTCAGATGTGTGGGAATATTATGTACTTATATTCCAGTTATTAATTGCTATAAAAAGTATATCTGACTATTTTTCTCTGAAAAAAAAAGAACCCCAACAAATTCTATGCATATTTCAATGACAGTGAAATCACCTTCAGATTGCCCCTGGTAATCTGTGCCTGTATCTCTGCTGCTGCAGTGAAATGAGCACATCCCTTAAAGACTCTGCATGAATCAGCTATGGGCTCTTTAATTTAATAAGGAGCTTCTACACTCAGAATAAGAGGAAATTCATGAACTAGAAAGACTAAAGAAAAAGCCCCAGTTAGAAGCTAATGCCCTACATCTTGATATCTGTAACTCTTTGATCAGTCTTATGCTTGTGTTATTTGGTCAGATCCTTATTCCTGCACAAACACACTGCCTGTTCAGTTATCATCTGTATGTCTAGACATAGGGATACCTTTAGATGTGAGAGTGCCTAAGAAACTGCTCAATAATAGAAAAAGATAGGGCCCTGAGAGAGTGATTTAACAAAAACCATTTTGCCCATGCCAGCTTTTCAGTGAACCCAGATTCTACTGATGAAGAATGCTGAAAGTGTGGTTTTAAGTCTGAAAAGGACACTTGTGCTACATCAGCTTCTGAACTACCTGTTCTTCCAGCATTAAGACAGAGTTGGCAAACCCAGACTCACCTCACGAGACGTGGATGCCCATCAACTTCTTTCTCTGTGAAAGAAAGAGTTGCAACCTGCATCACAGTTATGGAGATTTATATTTGCTGCTCAGTTTAGAAGGGAACACAGGTAATGGCCATGTCACCCCTGTGCAAGTCACAACCCATATGCTACACACAGGATGGAAATCCCCTCAGCTGATGCCTACATCTGTCAGCCCGCTGCTGTTTATTCTCACTCAGTGACTCATAAAAGTGGGCTGGAGGAAGAAAACTGTGATGACAAAATTTTTGGAGAGGGTGTCATATAATCACAGAATGGTTTGGGTTGGAAAGGACCTTAAAGATAATGTAATTCCAACCCCCACTGCGATGGACAGGAACACCTCCCACTAGACCAGGTTGCTCAAAGCCCCGTCCAGCCTGGCCTGGATGCTTGGGCAGGGGTGTATTACTGTAGCGCTGTCGGTCCCGCACCGAGGGGCCGGTAGCACTACGGCACCCACCGCGGGCTTCCGAGCATGGAGGCGGGACAGCGGCGCCGAAGCTCAGGGGCAAGAGAGTGGTGCGGAACCGGAGCAGAAGAGAGGGCTGCTGCAAGGCGCTCGGCTGCCACCGGGGGGCTTCATTTCCCCTCGAAAACAGCTCTGCCTGGAGCTCCTTCCAGAGCGAGCGGCGCGCTAGCGCTAATGAGAGTCTGGCTTTTCTCTCCCCGTGGCGGAGCTTTTGCTGTTGGCTCAGGTTTATCCATCTAAAGGTATCTTGGCCTCCCTGTTTATTCTGGGGTTTTCAAGGCTGTCGGCCTTCGTAAGAGTTGAGGTTAATACACTTCAGCACTTTTCACCCTTCACAGAAGTCTTGTGTTACTTTAATAACAACAAAGGCTGTTTCTGGGCCAGAACAGCCCTAGATGTTATGCTAAAAGCTCTTTACAGCCTACCAGACTCCTCTTCCTGCAGTGCTGCTCTACTTCTTGCTATAAACGGGTGCTTCTATAATTTCTTGCTTAAATAACTAGCAGTGAGAGTAATACATATTAATAACTGTAATAGAGGGGTTTCTAAAAACACTTATATTCATTCATAAGATCTCAAAGTGCTTTTTAAATGAGGTCAGCACAATTAACCCTATCGAACCACTGCTGTGAGGAATTTCCAGACATGCTCATAAATGATGCTGTCACTGTTCATCAGCCGGTCAAATGCTCCTGTTTCCGACACCTTCAAGACGAGGCTGGAACCAAAACCAAATCAGCAGGAAGCCTTCGGATTAGATAAGGTTTTTGGTCACAGAAGCTGCTGCTGCCTTGATGCAGGGAAGAAAACAGCCGGGAAGCATTTGGAAACTGACCGTCTGTGGTTAATGTGGTTGGGGATGACTGAAGAGCTGAAATGAGGAGGAGCAGCAGTTGGCAGAAACTGGAAGAGGTAGCAGTGAGAAGGGGAGCAAAGTTTCTTAAGCAACATGTAGCTTAGAGAGCTGTCACAGTTTCTGAGATAGGCTCCTGCCCTTCCTTGGAGAAAAATGTTCCCAGTGATCTGGAAGACTGAGGGGGCTAAAGACCTAAAAGAAGGCCTCCAATTTTAGAAATGTCTCTCCATAATCCCTTCCACTTTCATAACATTTTCTATGTATGACATTATACAAACTGCATAACTGACAAATCTTCCGTTTGCATTAGATTTAAGTGCCTTCCCTCCCATCACTCCTCACTGTTAAAAATACATTACAGAAATTACTATCCTGCCTAGGAAAATGTGTGATGACTCTGGTATCTGTCATTTATTTCTAAAACATTTTGGCACTTTTTCTGCCAGGTTGTCTTTTCCCTTCAGCTTTGAGTGGGGGAAAGGGAAGTGCAGGGTTAGGGCAAGATTTTTCAGTTTCCCTGGTTATGGCATGCATGCATTGCAGCCCACATGCCAGGCATTACACGGTCTAAATGCTGAGCAGGAGCAGTGAAATCCTCAGGAAGAAAGGAGAATAGAAAGCACAGGGAAGCCACACTTTGGGCTGCCACCAGAAAGGCCATACTGAATCAGAGCAAAGGTACTGGTGCAGGATCTTGTCTTCCTTCAATGGCCAATATCTGCAGAAAGACTTTCAGCAAAGAGCAAGTGTAATGTGTCCTTTCAGCTTCTGCAAAGGGGACAAATTCACCCCTTCTTTCACCCCCTGCCACATGGGCTACATTTGGCCCTCTTCATCCAAACAACCCTCTGATCTCCTTCTCTCTCCTGCAGGCCCTTGGCTGATGCTCCACCACTGCTTTTCAGGGGCTGCTTGCGTGCGGCATTTCTGAGCATTAATCATGCTGCAGAGATCCATTTTCCTTCTGAAAAGAGCCTGGCTCAATCTGCAAGGAAAGGAGAGGAATCAATCTGCCTGACTGCTGTGGGTCCTTCATTCTTGCTCTCCGTAGGCCCTCGCCGAATAGAGCAGTGGAGAGTTCTCTGCTCAGTTCCTCCCAGCAGGTGTCACTATGGAATGGGAAAATGCAATTCCAGGGTCGGGAAAAGAGCTTGGCTGCCGGCAGAGCATCCTCTGACACTGCCACCGAGGTAGCATGACACTGTGTCTGGGAAACTTTCATAATTAGATCTGAAACAGATGTGCTGCTGCCCTCTGCTTTCCGTCCTTTTTTCCCTCCATCACAACAACCTTAATAGTGGGTCAGAAGACTTTTCTGGCTTTCTTTAAACATTGCCTAGCAAAGAACAAAGAGACACCCATCTTTATGGATCACTACCCTGTGTAGTAACACAGCACAATAACGTGTAAATTTTCCAGAACTGTTGTTAATTACTGATAAGCCCGGTTCAGCTCTCAGTTACATACAAAGCTGAGTAAACAATGGGAGGAAAAAATTAATTAGAGCCCATGTTTGCTGAAGCTGGCTAGCGACTCCATCTGATCACGCTTCTGCTCCTTTTATTCCCTTTGCACAAACATTTGGGTGCTCAGGTTTTGCTGGCACCTAGGTGTGCAGGAGGAGCTTTCGATTGTGCAAGTAGTACATGTCTCCCAGGACATGGGCCCTTTTGGCAAGGGTTTGCCTGTGCTCTGCCCTTTTTTTTTTGCAACTGCAGAGGTGTTTGGAGGCCCAAGAAGGTGGAAGCTAAATGACCACCTCTCCCAAGCAATTCTCATAGTTTATACATCAGCAGGAGCAATAGGGGAAGAGAGAAGAGAAGAAAGCCAGGAATAGAGCACAGTGGGAAGGACACTCAACTGGAGACATTGCACGTGTTTTGATCCCTGAGTACCCTTGTGCAGTAGTCTTACAGCAAGCACAGCCTATACAGAGAGGCAGAGGGGAATTCAGCATCTTACACACGCTCTGAACACACTGGTGGCACAAACATTGGGCCTGGCCTGGATTGCCTCTCTTGTTGGGAAATCTGGGATGGGCCTAGTTCTTACAGTTTTGTCCCAGTCAAATGGTAAAGCTTGATGAGTGTTACAAGGCAACTTGAACACTGCATGGGATACTTGTCCCTCCCTGGTTCTTCCTCAGGGGAACTTCTGTCTGTTCCAGGGAACTGAGTGTGTCAGAGTGTTGTCAGGGCTCTAGAAAGCCTGTTCTGCATAGATACCTCATAGCAGCCTTCCAATACCTGAAGGGTGCTGGAGAGGAACTCTTCATCAGGACCATACTGATAGAATGGGAGGTAATAGGCTTAAAGAGGGGCAGTTTAGATTAGATATAAGAAAGAAGTTCTTTACTGTTAGCATGATGAGATGCTGCAACAGGTTGCCCAAAAAAAGTGGTAAATGCTCCATCCCTGGCAGTATTCAAGGCCAGCTTGGACAGAGCCTTGGGCTACATTGTCTGATGTGAGGTGTCCCTGCCCATGGCAGAGGGGTTGGAACTAGATGATCTTAAGGTCCTTTCCAGCCCTAACCATTCTATGATTCTATGAGGTTGGTCACAACAATGAAGAAAAGGGGTAATAGCTGTGACATGAGATCAACTTTTGCCATTCTGTGATCTATGATTCTGTGACTGATTGAACCCCCTCACTATGATAGGACTGATTTACTAACATAAAAACTAAATCAGTCTTGAGAAGATGATTAGACCAGATGAACCCTAAATGTCCCTTCCAACTAAAATAACTCCATAAATTCTATGAATGTGGAGTTACATTTACTTATCCATGTTCTTGTGCAGCACCTTTATGTTTTCCTCATGCTGTTTACCAGTTTTATGCAGTGGCAAAGCCTGTTCTTCTTCTCTGCCTTTTTCAGAGATCAGGAAAGCTGAATGCAACATCCCCTCGACTGATTATAAATCTAGTACACATTTTTCCCTCTCCTGTTTCTTGGGAGGAACTCAGAAAGCTGCAGGTGAGGACCATGGCTGGCCCAGGGGTGAACAGACAAAATACTTCAGTGCCCTCAGCATTATTTCCTGTCATGCTTCATTCCCTGAAGTGCTTCTTCAGAGTCAGGACCTCAGTGATTACTTCAGATTCAGTTGCAAAATGTAGTAACCAGGTCAGGCAAACATGAGGATGTCTTGATGTTTTGCTGTCAACGAGCAGTTTGGTGAGAGCTGGCATCTGCTTAAACTCATAGTGTATTTCTCCTCTTGTGAAAAAATGCTTGGCAGATGGATTCATAAAACCCTACCCTTAAATGCACCCATTTACGGGTGTTTGTGCCCTGGTGCTCAAAGCTGTGTTTTGTGGGGTGCTGGGAAAGGCTCAGATCAAAGCTAATGTGATTTATCCATGATGCTTTTAGCAAGAAGAGGAGTTTAAAAGATAGGAAATAAACTATGAAGACAATCAGGCTTCACATACACTTTCCTGTACTTGATGCTGAGTTGGTGCTACAAAAACAAGGATTCTGGGCAGGGGCCTAATATTGGTCCCTCCCTTTTCCCACTATCACATTCGACAACATGCACCTTATCTAACTTAGCCTGCAGCATCTCCCCTTGGCCACCAACCACAAGCATCTGCTCTGGCAGTGTGCTTCTAAAACAGACTCGGACTGTGTGGATGTAATTAAATTCTCCCCTCTCCCTGTTTAAGCTACCATTAGGAAAAAAAAAAATGATCCCTATGCTCTAATTTTTGTTTATTCTGAACACACTGGCTGGATGTAAGCCATTCTAATTAAACTGCAAACTTCTTTTATAGAGAGCTCAGATGTTGCTGACATTGATGTCAAGCGTTATACAAGTCTGTATCATTTGCACTGATCTTTCTAAATTTTGAATTAGGAATTCTAAATTCCTAATTTGGCATAGAAAAGGAGTAGCAAAAAAAAACAACCCAAACCCATCAAAACCCCTAGTCAAGCCCTGAGATCTATCTACTGTTGCACTTGGCTGTCCTTTGGGTCTCCCTGGAACTTACAAAAACAGGAGCAAAGACTGAAGCAAGGCGTCAGCTGGCAAATGTGGATTGTACTTGGGTGTCAGATAAAGATCCATTTAGAAATGCAGCCAAGGAGAAGAAAGTCTCCTTCCATATCCAGCCCTTGCAAATCAGGGCTCAAATTTGGCATCATGCAGTGAGCAAATGCTCTGCAATTGGTTCCCCATGCATAGCTCTCAGAGGTGATGCTACTGTAACCTACACAGTTGCACCGGGTGTCCAGCAGAAGACCCCAAGACCTTTTGCTAGCAGTGTGGGAGGGTCTGGGACATGTGCCAGCTGAGCTGCATGCACTTGCTCATACTCAATTAGCAGGTTCAGGCTGTGTATACAGTCCACACCATCTACAGTGCCAAGCCGCCAGTTGCCCTCAATAGCTAATAATATAGAACTGCAAAGTACAGTTAATTGAGTAGGTACAATTTATTCCATATTGTGTTCGCTACATAAAAAATGGTGTGTAGTTCTATGCTAGTGGTGTAAGATGTTGCTTCTAGAGTTGTCTCTTGTGGTCCTCGTCTTAGGTACTGATTCCTTCTGACATGCCCTGTGTGAGATCCTGGCCTGTGCCCAGGGTTGTGGAGGCCATGACTGGCGCCAAAAATGTTAAGTATTCTTTTGAGCTTGGTGTCTGGACTTGTGATGGCTTTTCTTTGGCTATCTTTGCCATCTTTTACCTTGCAAACTGGGATCCCAAAGAAGATCTACAATCATAGTTCTTTGCATAGTTCAAAGTTCCAGCTTCATATAGTTGAAAGTAACAGTGTGAAGGGCAGGGGACAGGATGAGGGAGGTTACTTTTCAAGCCTAGCATCAGGATTTCTGTCGAATCTTCATGCCAACTGCTCATGGTTATCCCCACCAGTGTTCCTTCCGTGCACTGAAACACTATGCGATTGTCTAAAGCATGAATTCTTGATCAGCTTCTGTCATGTACAGAGGCTGAGAGCTATGACTTATATGTGGAGAGGATGTGTGGGAAATGCTTCACAAATAGAAAGGGGCTTGTATTATAAGCTGCCGGTGAGTCCCCTTTCAGAAAGAAACATGTTTTTCAGGCTGTGTGTCATGTTTGAAGGCAGATTTCTTACAACTTCCTTGTTAAGAACAGGGTGAAGAGGGCTGCAGTGAAACTTTATGAGAACACTAAAAATCATTAAAGGAAAACTGAAACAACAGAGAAGTTATTCACAAATCACTAAGAGTAATCTGGGGGCTACTATAAGACTGAAACTTCACTTTTTCCTCTGTCTCTGCTTGCTACAGAGAGCTTTTGGAAGCATCTGCCATTTGTCTAGGTCAAGGTGAAATATCCATTTGGTTTTGAGAAGGAATCAAACATTTTTACAGTGCACCTCGTCTTACTTAAAGTGTTATTCTTGGGTTGCAAGGAAAACTTTGCTACCACACTGCAAATGAGGTGTTAAGTCCAACAAAATAAATTCAGACCAGTTTAAGCAGAGATCAGAAAACAATACTACATGTTTCTTTGAAAAAGAAAAAAACAACAGACAAGCTGGAAGAGAGTGAAAGATAAAGATGTATTTGAATGATCTGGTAATTATATCTGCACCAAAAGCCATTCATTCATTTATCTATTCTTCCTTTGCCAGCATTGGCGAGCTGGCAAGAATGAAACTCTTCCAACCTTCTCTGTCATTTGCTGCTTCTTTCATCTGCTTTCCAACTGTGAAATCAAACACTTAGCTCTCCTATTGCTATGGAGATTTGGAAGGTTTCTGTTGTGTTTCCTTCCTTGACTTGGTCTCCAGTTAATACAGCAATGGACAGGCCCAGTATGAAAGGTAAAACTGAATTATTACTTCCAGGAGAAAATAGAAAGCCATGAACACTGCATTCTGAGAATGTCACTCACGGTGACAGGAAGGCATCTAGGTATTAGGGAGGGCTGATAGACATGTAATGGACACAGCTCTGTGCCACTTACATCCTACTGGTATAGGGGTAATTGCCTTACGCACACATTTCAGATATACAGGAAGGCAAAGTGTCTGCCTGTAACAGTCTACAGTTTGACTTAAAGGACAACAGTTAGGTGGTGAAAGAACAAGAATTAAGAGTGTAGTAATAAGATCACACAGTAAGCAACTACCTACATGCACAATTAGACAGTTCCAAGCCATTTTAAAGTTCTGTGAATTAGGGTTGTGTGAATAATTGTTTTTTCCATTCACTGGTCAAACTGAAGAAGAAAACCCATTCATTTTGGTCTGACCTGAAATGTAAAATTTTATTATTCGGTAAAATGGAAAAAAAGTTTGAGAAAGTGATTTGGGGTTGAAGTCAAATGATTCATTTAGTTGGGGGAACCAAACTGCTCGTTAAACACATTTTTAATTTAGGGAAATTTAAAAATAATAACTTTTGAACAAAATGTTGAAATACTGTGAAAATATGAAAAAAAATTTCTCTTTCTTCAAGTAATCTTTTTTTTTTTTTTTTTTTCAGTCAAAATTATTAACCACATTAAGCCAGAGTCAGGAACAATTTTGACCTGATCTATTTGCCTAGTAACTAATGCCACTGGCTCCCTCTATCTTTCTACTTTGCTTTCACAAGGTAGTACCTTTGTTGGAAGATGGATTGCAAACAACTTCTGAGGGAAATGATGATTTAATTTTTAAATGAGGATTTTTATCTCAATTCTGTTAAAGACAAAGGACATAATTCTAAACCAGTTCTCTGTTATAAAGCTAAGATTTACAGACAAAATATTCAAGTGTGGTATTTCTTTAGTTTTTTTTTTTTTAAAAGTAATATGTAAATAAATAAAGAAGGCTTGACAAATGAAGCAAGTGGTTCTTCTTCAGTCCATCAAAACCAGTAATGGTAAAATTACCAATTACTAGTCCTGAGAAATAAACCAGAATAAATATCATGCCCTGTCAGAGTATGCATTGACAAGTGTCACAGATTTGCACTGCATTTACAAGCCATCATTCCGGCAGCAAACTGGTGGTTACCCTGGGTGCAGAGCATCACTCTGGGGTCCCACGTGGACATATGGACAGGTGAGATCAGAGTCCAGTCATGCTGGCTACCTGGGTGTCAGTTCCAGAGGCTGGATCCCTCATTTCCACTCATGAGGAAAAAGCTGGTGTGCCTTCTGTGGACTGTGCTTTCAAGCTTCCTCTTCTTCCAGGAACAGTTCAAAGATCAAAGAGCGAGCAGAGGCTATTTCCCGGGATCCTGAAAGATACCCATTTCATGGGTCCTATGGGAAGTGCCTGGCAAAGAAACAGGATTTATTTGTCATTTTGGTTAGTTATGTGTTCCTTCCTGCCCTTAATTTTCTTCATGTTGAAAGTATTTTTTCTCTTATTACCATCTTCTCTTTATTGGTACTCTGTCTTAAGATATGTGCTGTATTTCTGCACATCATGCTTTATATGCACTTAAAATTCCTGAATGGGTTACTTCTTTTTTGTATTAGCTGAGAAACTTTAGCAAAGAAAGAAATTGTCTAATATGATCACCCTTCCCCATGTCTATCTCGGCATCACTGACTGGTATATTTGGTGTACAGGGCCACTGCCAGCCTCAAGGAAGAGAGATCTTCACTTGCAGGGATTTGTATTGACCTCTCTTCACATGGGCTCAGCACAAGAGTACAGACAGGTATTTATGGCTCTGAAGCCTAAGCAGCTATTCAAAATGAAGACACCTTGATCATTAGGTGATGGAAAATAATGGGCACTATGCATGTGCTTTGATACGTTTGCTTTCCTTTTGATTTGGCTGAAAACCTCTCATTCTCTGTCTTCTCCCTACTGTCATTTCCCTTTTTTCTCTTTCCATTCCCATTTCAAACCTGGCTTAAAGAGTTTATGAAGCAGAACCAGGCCCCGCACAGCCACTGATCTTAAGGGGAGCAGGTCTCTTCCCATATCAGTCCATCCTTTGGGTGCTGCGGAAGCAATCAGACAATTCATTTATTTTCTATTTAAACCTTATAAGGGACAACCAAGCTTATTTATCTTTATGTGTTTCTCTGGAAAAAAAACAGTCACACTAAGTTGTATTCATAAAGCAATTAATACTGAGAAAAATAACATCATCACTGTCATTAATGACCACACTCTGATACTCTTTTTCAGGCAATAGATCACCTTATCATCACGTCTGTGGCTCTCTGAGCAAAAGTGGAAAAAAAAAAAAAAGCTTCTCATGGTGTATAAGGAAATTGAAACCTGTTTATTTATGACTGTATAAGAATGAGCTGCCTCATTAATGTGGTATAAAATAGGTATAATTCAGCATTCCATACAACCCTCCGTGACGTGTTGACAGGTGCTGTCATGCACTATCACTTTTAGGTTATTGCACTCTAATAGACTACAATTATAGCTCATTTAATATGATATGACAGTGAGGAAGCATGTGTGGGGCTACAAGCAGTTACACTTGCAAAATAAGCCTGTAGCAATGGGTACAGCTACAGGTAAATATTGCAGGGGGCAAATCTCCTTTCCACCATCACAGGACCTAAATCTCTGTGGCTACTGGTCTTATGCATGCAGTTCTTGCAATGAAACATTTGTGTCTAGCCACTTCCTCACATTTTCTCTTATTTTCCCCACAAATGCCAATATTACTGCTTTCAGTTGTGCCTCCTAATGTTGCTCCAACAGTCGAAACCACAGCAGGGGGTGGAGTAGGCTTGAAGAAAAGCCGAAGCTGTAAGTAGCACAAGATTTATAACAGTTGGCAGCCCAACATCTCATCTCATATAAACAGCTCGGTTTCTTTTTGGCGACCTGCTGTGCCACTAACAAGGCAGGCTACAAAATTCACCCACTGGGTGATGGGGGAAGGCAGCACGAAGCACATGCCAGCATCATTTTTATATGGTAGGCGAGTGGCAGAAAAGTTGGGCCCTGTTCTTTGGTTTCACTCATTAAAGGGGAAAATTGCAAAACTGATGCTGGATAGAAACATTTTTAACTGGTTATAAAAAAGTCCACTTGGGAAGGTTAAAGATTTCTCAACATTTGCAACCAGAGCATTGCAGGGTTTTGTCAGGGCAAGAATCACACTGTGGCCATGTAGGTGGTATTTTATGCCAAGAAGATGGCAGCTAGTCTGTATTTTTGTTTAAGCCAAGGTGAATGCCTTTGCTGCTTTCTTGCTTAAAGTATATTTCAGATATTGTTTTAAATGCTCAGTTGCAGCTATGTTTGCACACTGAGCAACTGCAGGTTATATTCCTGGAAGTTGCCACACAATTTAATTCAAAAGTTTAAATATAAAAGCCCAAAAGCTGACTCTATGCTATGTTTTCAGAAAACCATCTTTCTGGCCCATGCAGCCATGGTGCCTCAGCAGCTGGATCAGAATGCTGCCTCTCCTTTTCTTGCATCCGTGGAGCTGGAGTTATGCTCCTCAACCAGTTCATAGCTAAACATCTCCTTTGCATTATAAAGGATGTGCTTGTTCACTGATGCTCTTTCCCTATCAGCAGCAATCATACGCTTGGCATGCCTACTGGAAGAGTACACTCTCAGCCTCTTCTGCTCCTCCATAGCAGCTCGGAAGTCTCAGCCTGGTGAGCTGTCACCTTCCTCCCTCCCTTCCTGAGAAGCCACCTCTCTCCTGCACAATTCAATTTTCTCTGCACTCCTCACACCTTTCTAAACCTCCAGCTCCCCCCATGTCCTCAATGTGCCTGCTGCAGTTCCTGCCAGCAGCTCAGCAAAGGTGAAGTGAGGTAACTTTCAGGTTGGGACCATGACTGGGCTACTGCTTCTCCTACCAGCGGGAAACAATTTTCAGCCAGTCCTATGTGCCCCACAAAGAGGGTATTCTGCCCACAACTACTTTTTTTCAGGGGAGATGACTATGTCCACTTCATTTTGATAATACCAAGTACTTGCTATATCCTATGGACTTGCCCAAAGGGTGCATACTGGACCTATTGTCATATGCAAACCCTTTTAAACTAACTGTGCCCTCTGGTTCCTAAAGATATTGCAGTGATATGGAGAGCAGCATAAATAAGCCCCCTCTGCTAAAAACTGTACTCTTCTATTTTGCATCTTTTCATACTAGTTTATTCTTCCATCCCAAGGGAAGAATTAAATAAATATAGCATACTGGGGTGCTGGAGAGAAAATATAAGAAGTGTTGATATGATCAAGAAACACTTGCCTTTAAAGTTATTGCTAATTTGAAGAAGCACTCTGAAAAGCTCCTGCTGCTTTTTGGGGAAGAATTTCCTCTGCAGAGCAGTGACACTTGGGATCCCAATCCCTCGTTTCCTTCTAACAATCTCCCATTTAACATTGTTGTTTTTTTTAGGAGTAGCACTAGGGAGAGCATTAAATACAGTGGTTTTATTTTCCTGCAGACTGGTTGCAAAAAAGCAGTAGAAACAGCGTAAAACCTTCTCTGTTGCAAGCTTTGGTGACTTTGTCATGTCTTTTAATATTTAATGCTTATAAAAAGCTCCTTTCACCCTCTCTTCTCATCCTCACTTTCATAGTCCTGGGAAAGTAATTTATTAAACCCCCTTTGCTATGGACAGAAACTTCAATTGTGGCTGTGTGGTTTCAGTCAGGTTTTCAGGAGTAAAACAATGTGTTTCACTCAGCTACTACAGAGTGATTTCTAATACATTTCATAAATTTTATTCTGAAAGAAAAATGCTAAATAGAGAATTCAAAGATCTCTTTTTTAGTGCCTGTCTTCGTGAACTGCTCACAGTGGATAGTGCCATAACCTCTACTGGGAACATGCAGTATTATCAAAGCCAGTCATTCTAGAATCAGCAGGGAGGTAGAGACCTGAAAGGCTTTTTGTTAGTCAAAACAAAGTCTGATAATCAGATCTTTTCAGGTATCTCTTGTTTTTAGGCTTCGTACTGGTTTTGGCTTGACTAAAACCATGCTGAAGTGGTAAGCATTATCTTTCCCTTCTTTGTTCCTAGGAGTTGTGACCTGTAGTTTTTGTGTGAAACAAATATTTAGACCTATGCATATGTGATAAAAAGGAAGTCTGGTATATTAGTATGGGTTTTTTTACTGCATGCAGTATTCTTTTATTTTGTCTGTACATAAAGAATATTTTTGGTGGTAACAAGGTAACAAATAGAGTCAATTTTTTAAAAAGAGTCTAAGATTATGACACTTTTAAAATCAGATTCCCTGTGAAACCAACATTTTTATTTCTTCACATACTGACACACAAAAAAATTGGGGTCTTATTGGAATTTGTCCAGTAGTATATGTTTCTTCTTTCTCCTTCTCTCTAATTCTTTCAATATATCTCTCTTTACCCTGTCATTTTCCTTCCTTCCTTCCTTCCTTCCTTCCTTCCTTCCTTCCTTCCTTCCTTCCTTCCTTCCTTCCTTACC